>CAKAOI010051998.1:46613-151786 GCA_916701655.1 Sebastiscus albofasciatus
ACCTCAAGATATGTGAATGTAAATGGGTTCTATGGGTACCCACGAGTCTCCCCTTTACAGACATGCCCACTTTATGATAATCACATGCAGTTTTGGGGCAAGTCATAGTCAAGTCAGCACACTGACACACTGACAGCTGTTGTTGCCTGTTGGGCTGCAGTTTGCCATGTTATGATTTGAGCATATTTTTTATGCTAAATACAGTACCTGTGAGGGTTTCTGGACAATATTTGTCATTGTTTTGTGTTGTTGATTGATTTCCAATAATAAATACAGACATACATTTGCATAAAGCAACCCCATATGCCCACCCCCATGTTGATAACAGTATTAAATAGTTGACAAATCTCCCTTTAAGGTACATTTTGGACAGAGAGAAAAATGTGCCATTAATTTGCGATTAATCGTGATTAACTATGGACAATCATGCGATTAATCGCAATTAAATATTTTAATCGATTGACAGCCCTAGTTTTAATATCAAATGAGAATTTACACATTTGCAACACAGATCTATCTACCTTGTAAAAACCTACAGCGGTACAGATGGTGTTAAACTGGTCAAGGCCACCTCACCTCTCTGTGTCTCCTCCTTTGATCTTCTTCCAGGGTTCGTTGACCTGAATGTACTGGTTGCCATGGCGAGAGATGTTGAGGATGGTTCTCAGAGCGTCGCGGATTCTGGTGGAACATTTCGAAGAAGATTTGATGATAGTGTAACACTGACAGCAGACCCATTATACACAATCTACTTCAGTAGAAGAACAAATATGGGTTTATCTACTAGTGTGTTTTACCTTTACTGAGAATTTCCATATACATTTTCAAATTTGAATAATTTTAAATAACTGAATGAATCTAATTGAAGACAAGCAGAGTTTTACTTCAATTAAATTGATATCCCGACATCAACCTTTTGACACGTACAGCATGTAAGTTGAATAGTCTTACTTGACTTTGTCCATGAGCTGGATGTACTGCTGCAGCTCCCAGCCCACCAGAGCCAGGAGCCTCTTATCTTCCTGCTGGAGCTCCATCACAGGCACACAGCCCTCAAAGAATTTGGTGACAAACATGCCAGCTCTGGAGGAGAGAGGGAGAGGAGGGTGTGGGGGGGGGGGGTTAAAAAAGGAAATGGGGGTCAGGGAAAAATGTGGGAACGGAGCGAGAGAGGCAGCGAGAGAAACAGGGAGAGAACAAAACGGGAGAAGGGCACGCTACTTGACTTGCTAATTGTTTTATAAATTATAGATTTTGTTGCCAGATGTAATACAGTGCTCCGCTAGTGTAAACTAACACAACAGTGAGCTGCATTGAGCTGCATTGAGCCTCATCGCAGCTCCTTCATCGCCTCTACATCGTAGCTGTGTCTGGAGCTGGTTGTTTTTAAAATGAGTTTTATGTGTACATCAGGAAGATGTTCGTAGTGAGAACGTTTTTGTCACGTCTGATGCAACAGACTGTTCTATATTTTACAAGTCTCTCAGCCTCTCTCTGCCAGACCACTGTCAAATTTACAAAGAACTGGGATTTTGATGTTTGATGATGATTGATGATGAACTTTGTGTGACCCGCATTCTTAATTAGAGTCTTTTAATTAGTGTAACTAATTAACAAAGACAAAGCAAAGAGTTTTTTTTCATCCTGGGAAAATAAAGAGTAATATTCTTATTGTTACAATAACTGAATCATCCTAATCAATAAAGTCCTATTTGCTGCTGGTAAATGTTAAGTAAGGATTTACCCATTTTGGTTTGTCACACTGAAATTGAACACCACAGCCCAGAATCGTTTATAAATTTGAAAGAGCGGGCCTAAGATGGACACACTGTCGCTACTGACGCAGTGATTTAGCAACTGGATCCAGGCGAGGACAGAAATTTCTGTTCTGAAGCAGAATACTTTTCTACCTCCAACACCTCCGGCTGGATGCAATCTACAAGATATTTTTGAACCAATTAGGCATCAACGTTGCTGCCCGAGACCAATTTTGAAGATCAAGGTACTTTGAAAAAAAAAAAAGCTGCTGAGAAAAATCTTTGATGTGGGATTTTAACCCTGATCTTTTAAAAATCATTTGAGGCGATGTAATTGGGGCTAAATTACGCCATCCCAAACAAATTTAGAAAACTAGGGTGAGCCTCTTGTAATAGTTACCGCTCTAACAGAGTACAACAATCTGAAAACTTAGTTGTTAATTGGACTGGATGACAGTTTTGCCGTGCATTTACTTTTGGAGTGAAACTTATTGTGAACAAAATGTGAGCAACTTGAAGTGGATTGGCCCCGTTTTTATTTCTCTTGTGACTAATCTCAGCTGATCAAAACAATTTATATAGAAAAAAGAAACACAGAAAATGTCCCAAAGGCAGATGACTGTGAACAAGTAGCATGAGGAGATTGGTACAGGTCACCTTGTTAGGGTCATTGGGGAAAGTTGACCTCTGACGTGGGTCTAAATTCTACTATTTCTAATCACATACAGAACACAGGAATTCATTTTAAAACACGTGACTATCACCAACCTGTTGATGAAGTTGCCCAAGTTGTTGAGCAGCTCAGAGTTGTTCTTCAAAGCCATGTCAGCCCAGGAGAAGGCTGAATCCTGTCCCTCTGGACGCACATAGAGGAGGTAGAACCGCCACACATCCGACGGGATGCCTGTGTCCTTGGCCATGTCTCCGAACACGCCCACGCCACGGCTCTTGGAGAACTTAGTGTCCTCGTAATTCAGATACTCTGTGGGGGAGTTACAGCATTAGTTACTGTCAAAGCTGACAGTGTGAATGTGACCTTTCATGACGTCCTTGTTGCATAAAAGAAATAATCAATTTTGAAGATCTGTTGTTGAATTAGTCTAATAATATAATATATCAATAAAATCAGTCAGTTGAAACGAGTGTTTACCGGTGGCGATGAGGTGGTTGACCAGCGTGTAGTTGTCCTGAGCTCCCAGTAGGGAGCAGGGAAACACCACACTGTGGAATGGCACATTGTCTTTGGCCATGAAGTTGTACAGCTCCACCTAGTGGCAGAGACACAACACTGCATCGTGAGGATGACATCATATTAGATCATCATGAGATCATCTAGTTCAAAGAGGACTTATCAGCTCTCCCCAACCCCCCATCTCTCTCTCTCTGCAAACACAGGCCAACACACACACACACACACACACACACACACACACACACACACACACACACACACACACACACACACACACACACACACACACACACACACACACGCACACACGCATAACACACTCACAACAGAAGCTCAATCCTGGGCTTTCAGATGAAGAGTGATGAGATGAGTCAGTGAGCGTGAGGAAGATATGTTGAATTTTGTTCTTTTATCTATAGGTTGTTTTAAAAACTTGTAGTTAAATTAAGTCCACATGTAAATGAAGAAGGTTCTTACTGTATGTGTGGGAAACTGTGTAGTTCCCCTTTCTCAGTAAAGCTGCTGATGGCATCATGAACAACAAAAACCAAGAAAACCTACAGTATGGTAGACTGATCATGCCGAGACTTTTATCTCAAAGGGGGGAGAATCTAGGACTGGATGGCAACTACAAAGTACAAAGAGCTGTATCTCCTACACATCATACTGTGTGTACGTTGTCGCTGTGGGTACAAAACCGTTTGTTCATTTTATTCATAATCAAAGAGGTTATGTCTTCCTCTGTTTCACATTAGGGTTATATGGGGCCAGGAATTACACTGTGTCTTAATGGAGAGTGCAAAAGACCAGATGGGGCGATGAAAAAAGCAATCAGACCCATTCTGTGTTGTAAAGAGGACACAGTCTGTGCCAAGCTCGTGCATCAGTGCTCCGCTCGGCTCATAACTCCTGACATGTGTGTGTCGGGGTGGGGGAGGGGAGGAGCTAGGGTGGGGTACCTGATGAGGATTCTTCCACCACTTTTCCCATTGGTCGGTGTAGTTTGCGGTAATGGACAGATAACCAATGGGGGCGTCAAACCACACGTAGAACACCTGCAGAGGCAGCGAGAGAGAGAGAGATAGAGGGAGAGAGAGAAAGAGAAAGAGAAAGAGAGAGAGAGAGAGAGCGCGAGAGGGAGAGAGAGAGAGAGAGAGAGACTTTGTGTTACAGAATGAGAAATTTAGGTGTTACAGTTGCTCCTATATTAACATAAGAAATGTAAGAAATAGAAATAAAGGTAACATGTAAATAATGTACATAATGCTACAATATAAACCCAATATATCTAAAGAAGTACAAAAATTAAAAAGAAAATGAGAATTTTAAAAATATGAAATATGTACAAATATTTGCATTAAGACATGCAGAAATTAATTCAACAATGAATCATACTAAAAAGATAAACACAGACTATTTCCGAAATCGCATACTGTGCACTAAATACCCAATATGTGTACTATTGTGTGAATAAACAGTAGTACGTATCTTTTTCGGACACACTGAGCAATAATTTATGTCGTCACTTCCTGAGAGCCTCCTTGCCGGTTGGAGATGTGTAACCATGGTAACCCATGCCAACCTCATGTGACCAAAAGATAATTTGAGACAATCAAAGTCTGAACTAATTAAAAAAAATACATTATGCCTGGCAAAATTAAATCATATACTCAAACTTAAATCAAAGTGTTATTGATGTTACAGAACCGTCCGTCAACGTCTGTTATGAACGTTGTCGTTACTACCTTATTGCACTGTAGGATATTTATGCCGCCGTAGTGTCCAGCGTTGCATACTGTAATATTTCACTGGAAATAGTACTAAATTCGCGTTCTATTGGTTTTGGACAAACTAAAAAAAACTCACATACTGTTTTAGCGTACTAAATAGCATGTTAGTGTGGAATTTCGGACACAATCAAAGATTAGGGGGAATGAAAAAAATCCTCAAGATGAATAATGTGACTTCAGTCAAATTCCCTTATGTATTACTGTTTGGAGGAAGTTATATATTTTTTTTGTGAAATAGCTACACTATTTATACACAGTTTTAATTGCACTGATCTGGAGAAGCACTCCAAATATATATATATATATATATATACACACAGTATATGGGTACTGTGAATGTTGTGAATGCCATGTGTAAAATGGAGGAATGAATGCGTATTGTAGCTGTCTGCTTGTTTTTATTTATCTATTTTTAACTGCACTGAGCTGGAGAAGCCTTCCAAATTTCATTGTATCATGTACAATGACAATAAAGCTTTCTATTCTTCTGTTCTATTCTATTTTAGAGGTGTGTACTGAAAGGAGTGGTCAGTGTATCAACATGTCTAGACATGCCAGACCTGGAGAGTGTCCCAGTGTGTTATTAGAGAGCACCGCAGTATCATCAGTCACTGCAGCATTTGTAAGCAGCTAATGAAGTGCGTAGTCATTTCCAATGTTTAATTAGGAACCTGACCTTAGACTTAAGTGTTTGCATTCATTATCTTCTCAGCAGGTAATTTAGCTGAGCAGTAGGGCTTTGTTATGCTTCAAGAAACAACTGAGTGGTGTGTGCATCTTTTCCACTCTATAATAAACTATAAACAAGCAAATTACAAGGATTTGTAATGTGAAAAAATGTGTTTTTACTCAAGGTGACAATAGCAGACCTTTTCTTTATAGTCAGGATGAGGTACTGGCGTTCCCCACCGCAGGTCCCTGGTGATGCAGCGAGGTTTGAGTCCATCTCTCACCCAGGAGCGAGTGATCTGTTTGGCGTTTGCTGTCCAGTCTCCTGCGCCGGTTGACTTGTCCAGCCACGTCTCCAGCTGAGCCTGCAGCTGTATGAGAGAAAGAGTGAGAATGAAAATGCTGACAAAAACACCAAATGTCTTGACTCCGAACCACAGCTCCAGAAAGAGTTTATATAATAAAATGACCATAGGGATAACTGCCTATCACCAGCTGTCTGACTTGGTCTTCTACTTTACACTTGCTGTTTGTACTTTCTAAACAAGATAACTCTGTCTGGATCCCTGTGAGCAAAAGAAGCACCATCTAAACTTACAGTGCAGTGTGAAAAGCATACCTTTGGCAGGTCCAGGAAAAGATGTTTGGAGCAGCGGACGACTGGACTCTGCTTGCAGACCTTACACTGGGGTTCCTAAAGGGGACAACCGCCAACAATGATCCAACAGAAATGGAATGGCAATTAGTACCCCCATTACTCTTTCCAATAGTCAATTAATGGCATTAATCAGCATAGATTCATCCTCCTCTTCTTGCCTTTTATCATCAACTCACCCTGAGCTCCACAGCGTTGATGAGCCGCCCACACTTGTCACACTGGTCACCACGTGCCTCTGGGTAGCTGCAGTGGGGACAGGTGCCTTCTACGAAGCGGTCGGCGAGGAAACGTTGGCAGTTTTCACAACGCAGTTGCTCCACCGTGTCTTCCACTAGGAAACCATGCTTGTGGATTCGCCAGAAAATATTCTGGGCGATCCTGAGAGGGTAACAGAGGACAAAGTTAGTTGAAAGATACTCCGGGGGTTGTGCCACGACATGTTGATCTTTTGACCCGAATTAAAAGGTGCATTAACACACTGACTAATGTGTTATGTGGGAACTAATGAGTCATTAAACCCTGACCCCATTTTTGTTTTCCAACTCAGCTCAATACTGCTCTTCCGTGTGAGCTAGAAAATTATGTAAACTTTAAGGATCAATATAGCGATATACCAGAAAAAGAAGATAAAGGGAGGAGAGTTGGGTGTTATTGGTTTGGTGAAATAAAACATGAAGTAAAATGGTACAAAAAAACAAAGCTGATGGTAATCTTTGGTGTTGGATTTGTAAATCTAAAATGTAAGAGCTAACATCCAAAGTACTATTCATGAATCAAGTCAAAAGTCTTTAATCTGTGGGCTGTTTTCATTTTTCAAAGAACATGGTTCTGGTGCATGGTGTTTGATGCCTTTTATGTTTTACTTATCAAAGCAAAGCCCACAAAACATCTATCTTTGTAATCCTTTTCTATGTCGAAGCTCGAGGATTTAAGTCTCATCTTCACTGAGGAAAAATAAATAAATATAAATAAATAATGAAAAAAAACATCTTTCCATGTCTTATTTAAACACCTATACAAACGAAACATAATCGGACACCTTATCTATACACACACTGACAAGAAATCACGACTCCATTGCTTTCATTGTTTCAATAATTCCTTAGAGCAACAATCCATAACGTTGAAGCAATTCATTTCACCTCCAGACTTAAGTTACCTCATCAATAATATTAAATAGATAACTTTACTACAGAACGTCCAATTTATTTGTCCTAGATCGACTCGACTGCCAATGCCTTTCCTTTCTGCTGACTTTTTAAAAAGCTATGAAAAGTGATACTGTCTCTTGAATAAACACATTATTATAGTATCACATTGAAGAGGAGCCTCACCTGACTGTCTGAATCTGCTTTTATACACCACACCCCACATTGTTGCTTAACTAAATAATTGATTTTTTTTTTTTTTTTAAATAGGTTTTCTTTTTGGATTTTCTTCTTTTATTTAGTAGTAACCTACATTCTACAATCATGCTCAATAATCTCTGAGATTAAGTAGAGTAGAGTTTATGCTTGAGAGAGCTAGACATCCACACCAGTATCTACTGCAAGATTATAGTAATCTTATGTTACGTAACTGTGTAGTAATCGTAAGGAAACGTGTTTGCCCTTTCACACCAAAGCCAAGCAGCATCAGAAACAACTGCTACCCATGAGAGGACCAGTGTCGTGAAGCGAGCTCTGGATTATTATTGTGTTTAGCTTTATCTTTACCTTTGCTGTTTAACTTTGATTATGGTGAAAGAAAAGCCCCGTCTTTAATTTCTCACATAACTGTAGATTACATTTTTTTTTTTTTTTTTTACAAATGGGCCAACTACAGCCTTCATTGCTGCTTGCACTTACTCCGTCTGCTTCTCGGTGGTGGTTCGGCCAAAAAAGTCAAAGTCAATCTGGAACCACTTGTAGATGTCGGAGTGGATGGCATGGTACTTGTCGCAGATCTGCTGCGGTGTCAGACCCTCCTCTCTGGCCTTGTTCTCTGTAGCTGTGCCGTACTCATCTGTGCCACATACAAACAGCACGTTCCAGCCGCGCAGACGGCCGTACCTAAGAGGAGAAGACGCATGCGGTCAGTGCAGTAAGACATAAGAGAGGGATGGCAAGTGACAGAGAAAGTTGTAGAGAAGAAAAAAGAAATGAAAAAATACAAGGAGCAATAGAGAGATGACAATGGGCAGTGACAGAGTGAATAACAGAGAGGGTGAGTGAAGAAGAAAGCAGGAAAAGGTGAAGTGGAAAATGGGAGGTCAATATTTTGTTCATGATTATCAGTATTTTGTTGGCACCTATGTAGACAGAAAAAATACATTAAATTCGTACCTGCAGAAGACATCAGTGCTGAGGACGCAGCCGATGATGTTGCCCAAGTGGGGGACGTTGTTGACATAAGGCAAGGCACTGGTCACAAGGAGGTTTCGCTTGCCCTCCTGTGGCAAACTGGTAGGAAACAAACAGATGTGGGGTTTAATCTTCCTATCACATAACTTCTCAAGAGTTATGTCGACATCCTCAGGGGTACAATTTCTACATTTTGCAGCTCAACTTTGCTGTTGATAAATGCACTTTCCAGGAAAAAATTAGGTTGATTCATCGATATGACGTTGCTGGGTAACATTTTAGTTTGTAGGTCTTACGTGATGTGATCCCCACAACATCATACAACATCCTAAACTGCAACATACACACTAACTGAAAATCACTCTGAATAAGAGTATCTGCTTCATGTCTAGAATGAGAAACAGCACTTTGAATTACTTACATGGGATGCTGTCTGTCTGTAGCCAACGGACAGGTGTTCAAACCTTTACTCCAGGTGAGAGCAGCCGCCTCCATCTCTTCTTCGGAAACTGCACGATCACCTTCCTCCTAACAAACAGTTAGATATAGAGAATCATTTATTTGGAATTAAACCAAAACCAACTTGTAAGGTTAGTAATCTCCACGAGTAGAACTTTTTTTTTTTTTTAATCCTGTAGTTACATTAGCTTTTTTTGTTAAATATTATCCCTGTAGCCAAAAATTTGAATTGGTACTTTTAGTATTCCCATGACGTGTAAATCATTTCCAATCTTAGACATTTTGATCAACAAACCCAAAAGTGTATTGCCACTGAAAGCAGTACATAATGATAAAACTAGCTGTTCCACCAACAATTCATAATGTACTGGCTTTGGAGACTCACAAAGACTGAACTTAACATCAAAATTAGCTCCATTTCAACATGAAGTTAACAGGCAAAAAATAAGAATAAGCACCGCAGTATATGCACAAAGTTGGTCTTATGTTCAGTGTATTTGACCTGAAACTCTTAGACTATTTCAACAACTGTTATGGCTCCGAAGAGAGTTTCTAAAGTTCACAAATCTTTGATGAATCCTACTGTATGGAGTGATTTCCCTTTCTAGCAAGGGCAATTCTTATCAAGAACCAAGAGTTGTACCACCAACTCCCACCGGATTTTTTGACCTCTAACCCGAAGCCCGAAAATAAAGCATTTAGCAATCTGAGATGCCCACTCTGCATCTTCCTCTCACAGGGAGCCATGAGTGCTGCTGCTAAATTTGACTGACACCTGTTCAAATCCTCCCATGCTTACCCAAGAAAGAGAACAGAGGATAAAGAAATAGTGATGTAACCTCCACATGCTGCATGTTCTATATCTTAACACAGGTGTTAACGTAGCTTTCACAGAGCCAGGTTAACTCTCACACGGAGACTGCGTCTGCTTTACAGGAGAGCCCTTCTTGCTCTAAGTGACGTCAATTCAAGCTTTGCAACCCTTTGAATGCTTTAACTTTCTTCCTACGGTGAAGTAAAACGTGGGAAAGGAAACGTGTGACAGACGGTACATGCGTCTTGCAAGCTGTTGTTTGTGTTGGGCATCTATAGCTCGAAGAAAATAAAAAAAGACATTTTCTTGGAAACCTCACAGAGCGTACATTTTTCCTGAGGCAAAAAAAGCACAAGTGTAGTTCGTCGCTGAAGCCCCTCTGAATGCTTTTTTTTGTTCAGCAAGAATGCTTTAAGTCTAATAGTCATCCTGATGATCTGGCTTATACCTCAGCAGGGCTGCCGTTCCGTGGCTGTGTGTCTCTGCACTGGCTGCTCTGTGGGGCAGGCTGCCTCTGCATGTAGCTCTTCATGCCCTGCAGACCTTTTCCCTGCAGCACTTTCTGAGCAGCAGACTGAAAACTGTGCATAACAGCCCCACGGTCAAACCAAGCCTTCATAGACGCACGTTCGCCTGTAAAAAAGGAAAAGAGGGGGGGAAATGGTAGGGGAGAGAAACGGGGGGAAAAAAGCAGAATAGGAAAGTGAAGGGTTGCAGTAAGGACCGTTGTAACATAATATAGATAAGACATTTGTAAATAAAATAAAGAGGGTAAATGAAAGAAAAACAGAAAAGAAAATTGATAAATGAAAACAGGGAGGAAGTTGAGGTATTTAAAAAAATATGTATGTTCATAAAGTTTATTTGTACTTACCCAATGTTAGTGAAGAGTCAGATAAAACGGGGTACAGCGCAGCCCACAAAACAACATCAGCAACTGAAACAGCTTCCTGAAACACAACACAGTTTAATAAACATACTTTTTTTAAAACAATTAACACACACTATTCCTGAACTTGCCATGTGTCATTTCCTGACACCCCATCAAAACCTAAATGCTATTTTCAGCATGATTGTTTTGTGCGCTTGCATGTGACTAAATATGGACTATACGTACTGCTGTGACTTCCTCACTGTGTGTGCTTACCACAGCTTATCTTTAGCTTTACACAGGGCTCCTCCAAGCCATGCCAATCACCAAGAGACTTAACAAAACAGATTTCTGTACACATGAAATACATGACAGACGCAGATGACTTGTTGCCACAGGGGCTGCAAATACCACAGAGAACTGATCCCCCACCCACCCACACTCAGGCACATCTGCAACATAAGGGAGCTCCTCCCCAGATGGATCTTTTCAACTTAAAAATGCATCACTAGCCCAGCATCAGCAGCTGAAAAGAAGAAAAAAAGAAATGTTGCCGGAGGAGCCTGATGTGGCGCAGAGGATACGCTCAGTTTGGCTCAGCTGAGCTCAGCTGAACTCCCGCAGAGGCGTCATGAACTTTTGACTTGATCATATATTATATAGCCTGAAAAAAGCCTTGTTTGAGTGTTTGATTTGATTTTCTGTCACTCTCATGCCATACATGGCAACTAAATAGAAAAATAGGTAGTAGCTAAACAGTGGATTCCGTACCCCAGTTAAATATGGCGTGTTCCCCTTGCTCAAGCTTTGCTCCAGGTAGTTTAGGGGCCCTTGGAGGACCTTGGACACCTCTGATCCTTTCCCCTGCAGCACTGCCATGTGAAGGGCCTGTAGCAGCGCAGGCTGCACACATAAGACAAAACAGATTAATTAGAATTGATTGAACAACACAGGATCAAGCAGTAAGCCAAAGAAGCATGGCTGAGGTTAAACAATTCATTTTCTTAAACCCCGCAGAGCATGCTGATAGATTTCTTCAGTACATTGTTCTTTTGAGAGCATCATGAGCTTTAATCATTGCGCTGCATGGATATACTGTATGTCCCTGTTGGCAACGCATTGAGGAACAGTAAGAGGATTCTGCACAAGAGAGCGTACAAAAGCAGGAACTGAAAATAGTTTGCATCTTAAAGAGCTTTTTTACAACAAATTACCAGCTGAACTGAAAGGTCGGTTTTTATGTGGAGCTTACCTGAAGATCTGTGGCCTCCCATTCAAGCCACTGATTGCAAAGCTCACAGGAGTCTTGTCCACTTATTTCAAACAGGTAACTAAGGGGTTACAAAGAGGAAAACAGAAGGAAGTTGTGTCAAAGAGTTGCATTGTACATGTTTAAAACGGAATTTACGCTCATGTACCAAACAAACACACCTAAAATATAGATATTTGCCACATCTTCACCTTCAGGAGTTAGTTACTGTACAATGTGTCTCAAAATGTTATTGCAATGTAATCAATGTCAAACTAAAGCATTAAGATTTCACTGATATTGTTGCCGGCCTCATTTTGTAGTATAACTACTGCATTTTCAAATCAATACATTACCAGATTTGTCCGATTAATCATTAATTACATATGACATGTAAATAAATTGAAATAGGAAAAACACTGCATTGGCTGATGACAGAGTTAAAGCAGCAGTGGGTAGAATTGGAGCAAATATGATTTAAAAAGGTTATTTTTATAAAACACGTACACTAACTTATCACTATATTCTGACAGTAGTGCATGACACAGGTAATGTGAAAAAAATCATGTGCCTCTTTGTCCTCCGGTGCTCCTAATGGCATCTGCAAGATTTCATAGACCGGAGGAAAACAACCAATCAGAGCTGAGCTGGAGCCTGCCGTCTCTGAGCAGCTGTCAATCACTCGGGAACTCTGATCAAACGGTCAAACTAGGCAGCGCTGATCAAATATGAATCAATATTCTGTTACTGTAATGTCTATTTCTTTCCTCAAATGTTTAACTGTAAAATGAGAAAGTTTGTGACCCGGCAGCCATGTTGAGATCAGTTGAGGAAATACCAAGCACCGTCCACCAGCCAGAGCACAGCCAATAGGAACGCTCTCTCTCTGAAATGACCTGTGATTGGTCAAAGTCTGCCGTCAGGGCTAGATTTTTTAATGCCTGATAACAGAGCCATGAGGAGGTGCAAAAGTCTAGTTTTCTCTCAGAACACTTGAAGTACAATATGCTGAAAAGGTTATGATGGAATTTTTGCCCAATGATGCCAAAAAACGTTCTGCCTACTGAAGCTTTCAAGGATCAGTTCACCCAAATTACAAAAACATATTTTCTCATTTACCTCTAGTGGTATGTAACCATTCAGATAGTTTTGGTTTTATTTTCCGAGGTTTTGAGATATCAACCTTAAATTTCATTTGTAGGGGCTCACAGCATTAAGACCTGAGCAGTTACAGTCAAAGCTATCAGATAAAGATTGAGACAAGAGAAAAATATGTTTTGTTTTTTAACTGACCCTTTAGGATTTTGCATATCTGAAACATTATACGGATGCAGTGATTAACGGCCTTCACATTCGTGCCAACTTGGCATTCATAAATAACAAAGCGGGAATTTCTATAGTCTACTGACCGGCAGATGGCATTGGAGCTGAAAAGGTGCAGTCCACTAGGCAGGAGCAGGACTGGCAAGGCTGGACGGCTAAGGAAGGGCACCACTCTCTCTGGAAAAAGAAAAAAAAAAAGAAATCCCTGTTCAGACACCACCAAATAACACCCACACATGATAGCAGAGAAGATTGTTATGTAGATGAGCGTGTTTCTAAAATAGTTTGACCACCTGTTGGTACAAACTGTAAATCCTCTTTCTAACGGGTGTGTCTTTAGAGAGAGAGAGATAAGAAAAAAAATCATTAGATCCACTTCATTTCAACACTTCTGGGCAGAGATTATATTTGAATCCAATGCTGCATCGTCAAGGAGAACTAATAACACAAGACTCATAATCCTGTGATCAAATTCTCAGCCTCAATACTTTACTAGTTACTAGAATAACCTATGAAGAACACAAAGGTCACATAGAATGCCAAGGATTTGCTCTTCTTAATCTGTACTGTATCACCACATGAGGGATTCTGATAATACATTTTTACTCGTGTCTTCACTTCAACAATACAATTTGATATGTTATATGAACATCTCAGTTCCATCAACACAGTGACAGTACTGTATTCTTCAACAGATTTTGAACAAAAATGCATAGTGACATATGATACAAATGTACTTGCACACCTCTATAGTGTTTATATACATAATGTATCTCTCGGTACAGTTCACTTCATTCATACACTGAGGCTGCATGCCAGATGGTCCTGGTTATTCATCACTGTGATCCAGCCCCCACAAAGGACTAGCACACATCTGGGACTGAAGAGAGTCAATCACAACATAAGACCAGAGCTGGGATGTATGTATTACCATTTAATTAGAATATAATCCCTTTACACAGCAGCATCTAGATGAGGTTGCAGTAGTACCTTAAGTCATAGTAATAGTAGAAAGGGACTCGATGCAAAACAATACACAATGTTAGAGTCATTACTGAACGTAGTCTTGGGAGGACAACTTGCATTAAAATAACCTCTCTTTGTAAAACATTTTTAACTGTGGCTCAGAGATTAGTCACATGACCATAGAGTTTAAAAAGTTAACTGGTACAACTTTTTAAACATGCTTGGTATTGGAACTGACCAGCGGTTGAAAGTAACTAAATACATTTACTCAAGCCCTGTATTTAAGTAATTCCTCATTTTAAGGTAATTGTACTTTACTTGAATATTTCTATTTTCTGCAACTTTATACTTCTAGGCTACTCCTAATATTATACTTTTTCCTCCTCTAGCCTACCTTTATCTGAGAGCTTTTGTTACTGTACAGATTCAGATGATTAATACAAAATATAATCAATAAATATATGATGATGTATTATTATGGATAAAGACGAGACTTTATTGATCCTTTGGTGAAATTCATAAGCTACCGAATAGCAAACAATTAGCTTCACTTTTACTTACTACTTTACTTTTTTTACTCAAGTAGGCCTATATTGCAATTTTAATACTTTTGCACTTTTATTTAACATTTTGAATTTACTCGTAATAGAGTATTACTACACTGTGGTATTGCTACTTTTACTTAAAGGGAAAATTCGTTGTTGGATGCCGTGCCGACAACAACCCAGAGTGCAAGCTGTGCGTGCGTTACTATGCATGAACCTATCTTTTGCGTTTCTTTTAGAGTTTTGTGAATACATTTTTAAAGTAAAAACATTAAAAATACATGTATGTTTTTTAATAATTTAGTTTTGTGTGTTTTCTGTCATGTATTTGTCTCATTTATTATACAGGTACAGTGGGGTCACATTTTCTGAAGAAGAGCAGTCAGAAATGGTGACCTCATGTGTTTATGGCTCCCTGTGGTCACACATTTTAGTGATCACACATTTCAGAGATCACACATTTCAGTGATCACACATCTCAGTGTAACACCACCAAGGCATGTATAGCCAGCATATTTTCACATCTAAATCAGTGAATTACAGATCTATTTCAACCAAACCAGAGTTGCTGATTGTTGGAATAGTGGAAAGACTAACTGACTGATGGTTTTGGTGAGTTTTATTTTGTTTCTGTCCAGTTTGAAGGAAGTGGGTTTCACATGAGTTATCAAGGCAATTAAGCTAATCTTAGCTAGTTTGGGTGTAAGGGAGAATCTTGAATTCAGAAGGTGTAACGTTGCAGTTGTATTTTTTTCTGTTAAGTTGTAAGAATATTTTCTTCATTGACATGTTGTGAAGTCATATTGTTTATTTCAGACGTAGCGAACCTTAGATATATACATATATCGGCTAGCTACATATACGTAGCCTATAAAGGTCTATGTAGCGAACTCGCTGATCCCGTGCAATGCATCCTGGTGGGGCGCCATCATGTTAGCAGAGGGGAACACTATTCGGCGGTGGAACAGACTTCGACATAACACCTGTACCGTTATGGCACGGCTCCGCAGCAGGAGAAATCAGCTTTCTAGGTCAATATAGCACGCACAGGGGAATTTATTTCTTCAGTGAACTAAATATACCATCAGCACTGATAAGATATCCACATAAAAGGAGGTGGCAAATTTTCCACCTCCTTTTAGTAAAAAATCGGACTACTTCTTCCACCATTGCATTTACGATAATACGATAATACGATAATACTTGATTGTCAGACAGGTCTGAAATTTGTTTTGCATCACAGCAGCTCCATTTGCAACATCACAAAAAGGACAAAGACAAGAAACAAGGATACGTACATTTAAACATTACAATCACAGAAGACGATATTCAGGGCCCTTTAACGTACATTTGATCTGAGATTAGGCTCCATATTTAGTTTTAGGATTGACTGGTGTCCAAAAGAGTGCTTCAGTCTAACCCTATTAAATCGTGGAACCCTGTATCTCCGATTTGATGGTAACAATTGATATTCACTGTTCAAAACATGGCTGGGGTCAGAGACGATGGTGTTGGCCAGCCTTAATATGTTATTATGATAGGCTGATTCATAGAGTTTCTCAAGGGGGTTGACCTGCAATCTTTGAGCAGATTTTCATTTGGTGAAGCAGTTTTGACTTTAAAGTAGTGGACAAACTCTTGTACCATGTAGTATAACAATACTGTAGAACACTCATAATAACAGAAGTAAAAAACAAAAGAAGAATTTGTTTACTTGAACAGTGAATGAGTGAATGAATCAATGTATCATCATTCCCCAGATGTGTCTTTTCATGTAATGCAAAAGCAACAATAACCATTCCTAGATAATCATCCCTATATTCGTGTCAAGGTACTGGGCCAAAAATAACAAAAGATTTGATTGTGTCGGGCACAGCCCCAAAACTTAACAATGCAAGAAAACCTGGACTGTTCCAGACATGACAGGAATACTGTTGTACACTGTACATATAGAAGCTCAACACCTGTGGGTATGCTGTTGTATACGGTACAGGTAGAAGCTCAACACCTGTAGGTATACTGTTGTACACTATACAGGTAGAAGCTCAACACCTGTACTGTTAAACAAAAGCTTCATGAGGTTGCACCATCAAACACTACTTAAACAAAGCAAACAAAGCAGTGGTTGTCAGTAAGAGAGTTTTCTAGCTGCTTCTCAGATGCAGATACATGTAACGTAGCAACGAGTGATTGACAGTTAGCAGTTGATCAGGACTAGCTTAACGTTAGCTTGCTATTCCACTGTTACAACCGTGAGTTACAGCACAAACTCAGCTTAAACTTTGTCAAAACCCCTCTATAATTACCTATGACCAGTTATCAGTCACCGTTATAGTTATATTCATGTGTAATGTGAAGCTAACCATGCTTTCTTACCTTCGTGGTTGACATACTGGACGTCACACTGAGCTCCAGTCACTGCTACCGCGGCTAACACCTTCAGGCAGTGCGGGTTGCCTTCACTGACGAAGAGCTTCATCTGGCCGCTATGTTGGGACTGATTACCGGCTTGAATGGTGGCAGTATGTACTACTTTAAAAAGTAGCTGCTGGTAGTAACTTTGCCGGTGAGCGTGTGCTCCACGCTGCTGATGCAAGACGTGTTTTGTGAGTTGTAGTTTTTGGAGTGGTGTCTGTGTCGTTCACATAAATGATAGCTGTCTATTAAACGGACTACACCTCCCATAATCCATTTCACCACATCCGTAACGTCGATATGGATGAGATGTGCTTGTTTTTGTTTCCCCCGTAGCACCGCCGGGCGGGATTCGTCTTTTGGTGATGTGTATTACAGGACCGGGCGACGCTGTGTTAATTAAACATGCGCACCACAGCGCCGCCTGGAATCTCATTGGCCCCCTATGTAAAATCATATCGCGCTTCTGCAGCCAATCTAAAACCACCAAACCCACACAGAGAAAGCTAGTTTTTATCCGCTTAAAGCGCCAGGGAGGATGTAACATCATGGGCTGCTCCGGGGCAATTTAGTGCCAATGTATGACTGTTAATTTGCAAAAGTGCACGGCGGAGTTCTTCTCTAAATGATGTGAAGTTATCAATATTTTGATTTCATCCCACCAGAAAAGGCGCAACTCTCTCTCTCTGCAGTTCACTCAAAAACAATTCAACAGAGCTGTCATCACATCGCTGCAAGGTGAGTGATGTTGTGTCTCTTAAATGCAAACATGAGATTTCTGCTGAATTGCTTGGTCAGACAACTTGTTTCCTGCTGTGAACATTCACATCATCACTGCAGGAAATGTTGTCTGCAAGGTGTTTTATTCTACTGTTAGTGCAACTGTATAAACTATGGTTTGGATTTTTAAAGTATTCATTAGGTAAACAGTCCTACTCTAAAATATGATGTAGATTTATAAGTTGTTATTCACAGTATTCATGTGCCACATCTGACTGTAAACAAATCTCTTATTCTCACTCAGACCAATCACTCAATCACAACTCCTATCAGTACTTGTCAAACGGCATCTCATGGCTTTAATGCTCTTGTTTACTTAATTATCACCATGCTGTACATTTATGGAAGTTGTTTATACTTTGAAGACAATGGAGTCTTTGTGGTAATGACATACAGGTGCTCTTTGGATCCTTTAGGGTGTATTGTCCTTATTCAATCTTGTGAAGGGCTCATCGCACGGATGGAATATGGTCTCAAAAAAGTACAAAATGCAAGTCTCCCTCAAAAACAATCCAAGTAGTGTTTGAACAAAATTAAAGTGCCTTTATTTTACATGGCAATAATTGTTTAAAATGACCAAAGCGTTGTGACCAACATAGGTCTTCATCAGGGTCTCACTGTCCCTGTTGTTTATGCTTTATTTTGAAAAACACATTTTGGACTGATTCATTTTAAAGCAGATTTAAGCCTAGTGGATAAATTGAAATAAATATATATCACAACTAATGCTCCCATCTATTGTAAAGTTTGTGCAAAAAAAGTTGGAGACCAATGAGAAATAGTTCTCCTCTGGAAGCTACCGTGTAATTCAAACACTGGAATTTAATATGCAGCATATAAAGTTGTTTTTTTTGTATAATATATCCGAACATGGAATGACATCAGATCTAAAATGTTATTACTTAATTTATTACCTACATTTAAAAAAATAAATAAAATGATTTGCCTGCCACAGTGACAGGCAGTGAAACAAGTTGATTTCAGACCCTGCTGGTGGATAAAATTAAATTAAATATATATCATAATTAATGCTCCCATCTGTTGTAAAGTTTGTATAAAAATGCTGCAACTCTAATATATAGCAATGTAGGTCCTGGCTCCACAAATAGGTCAAATATTTAGCAATTACTCAAATAGCCAGCCTACTTTTTACAAAACAACTTATTTTCCTACACCATAGTGTCAAACCACATGTAGCCTTTACAGTTACAACGAGTCAGATTCAGCTGCGACGCTGCGTGAAAGCCACAAACGGCTACAAATCCAACATGCACTTACACTGTAAACGCTTTAACCTCCTCCAACTGTTTATTGTGGAAGAACTCTTTACACTTTTTAGACTTTCCTGTTCAGCCCATCCCCATATATACACACTTTTTGAAATCTAATGCACTTAATTCTTTCTTTTAATTTATGTATACCTAATCCTTCAGAGGATGATGCATTCTCACACATTTCATCACTACAATGGTGCTGACTCCATGACCTCATTTTCTCCATTTCCCATTTATTAAATGTCACAATGATAAGAACTGCTAAGCTCAACACTTTACATATGACAGACTACTTGTCGTGCAGGAATATTTGCATGCAACTGCGAGGGAGTTTTAGCCCTCACATGTTTCTCAGAAAAGTGCATGGACGGGTTAACCACATGGTGTGATGGAAACAGTTTGACGCATTGCATTTTTGCTGTTTCATAATCTTCCTTAAGTCCATGCAAAGCAGGAGATTTGCTCCCCCTTTTTGCAAGCCTGTGACGACACAGGCTCGGAAGATTATTCTCCCGTTGCAACTTTTGCTGATTAAAAGCACCATGTGTGCAGTATTAGCAGGAGGGTTACAAGTTTGCTGTAATTGCTAGTGTGCTTCATGGACTGCTGCTGTGGAGGCAGTTGTCAAAGGCAGATTTAGGGACTGAAGCGTTTCACATCTTGGTGTGTTTCCAGTCAGATTATTCTGCTGTTTTGGAGTATTTGAGCAAGTCTGGTTTAACTGGTTGGAGATGTGTGTCTGTACAGAAAGCTACAACACAATTGTGACTCTGCATGCAGTTTTGTGACATATGGTCCTTCAAAAAAACTTCCACATCTGATCTGACGGATGGATATTTAGGTATATTAGGAATTTATTGGTATTCATATACGGGTTTATGTCTTCAGATTGCATTAGTCTGTTTAAGGTACTGTAGTTGTGATTAGCTTGTCGTCATTTTAAACTTCCTGCCAATGAAATCTGGTCTTACTAGAGTTTCTCAACCTTTTATACCTCGTGGCCTCATTTCTATGTTACAGAAAAAATCTCACGACCCAAAGTTGTCACGTGTGTCAGAAATATATATTTAGTACACCTAGCTGAAACTGATGCAGTCTAATACAAAAGCTCTGCAATAGATCCTTGAAAGTGTTTAAGAGAGGTGGTGATTTAACTTAGTGGTCATTCTTGAGGCTGCAGTTTTTAGTGCTTAACTCTGGTCTCCTGTTTACTCACTCTACTGTATTGTCTATATGAATGCAGTTTACCATGTCACAACTGCTGTACAGTATAGTAGCTCCACCTACACTCACATCTGTGCTCTATTTTAATCCAGTCTAATCCCGCATTTACTTTTTGTATCCGTGCAATGATTATGCAACGATTAGTGCGTTCACTAGCTTGTACTATGCAAAGGTACGGCACTATAATAATAATAATAATAATAATAATAATAATAATAATAATAATAATAATAACAATAATAATAATAATACATTTTATTTATAAGCGCCAAAGGACACTTCACAGATAAGACAGCTAATGCATCTTTTTTATACATAATAAAAGATAAACAACATCATCTCAGGAATTGAGAAGATGATAAATATGATGTCAGACAGGGCTCACATTTGATAACTGGCCACACTGTTTCACATAATTTAAAATGAAACAGAGTTCTCATCAGAGCTGAAACAATTAGTCGATTATATAATTAGTTGGTGGATCGTTTCGCTTTCCATCAGAAGCAGTGAATAAATGCTGCACATTCTCTGGTTTCAGCTTCTGAAACGGGGGGATTTTCTCGCTTTTCTTCATCATATAGCACTGTGAACTGGATATCTTTGGGTTTGGTTGGACAAATCAAGACATTTGAAGACGCTACTTTTGACTCTCTCAAATTGTGATGGCATTTTTTTTAGTTGCAGCCCTATTCTGCACACACATATCAAGTGAATTTAAGAAAAATAAATGGAAGGAAAGTTGTTCTCAGAAAAACAGTTACTCCAAATACTTGAATTGATAAGCACCGTGAGTAAACACTCCTCCAGTGTCTGACACATCCAAACTGCTTATTGTTATTTGTGTAATGGTCCTTTATTGAACAAATAACCCCTTTGACCCCGTGAAGGCATCAAAGCTGTGTCTGCGTGTGTGCCTCTTCTCTATAGTGTTTGCCTTGGGAGGTTTTAGCTGCTCTTCCTTGTGCCCCGACAGTATCGTGCTCACTTCAGCTGCACAGGCCTGAAAGTGGGTCTTTGACTTGCCTGATAGCTTTTGACAGCTCACTCTCATCCCCGGTGGATCAATGGAGCTCAGCGCTCTTCATTAGAAACATCAATGTACCGCACATTCCCACAGGCTCAGCAACAACCCACCAGCCCAGACAGAGAAGAGCGAAGCTGGATTTTGTTATTCTCGAAAAGATCCGTCTTGACTTCTGTGTGACATTTTATTTTCTTCAATTGACGAATATTGTGGGAAAATGGGGAAAGAGGAATACCTTGGGTTTTTTTTGCCATTAATTGATACTTGATATATGACTATTAGCAACAGCATGCACCATGTTGGTCAAACATCACCTTGAATGTGAATAAAACATGATTGTTGTTTATTTCGGTTTCTATCACAAAGAATAACAAATATTTGTAACATTTTTTATTCTGACTGCTGCAGAGAAAAATGAACACACTGCAAAATCCATATTTTGGCAACTTATTTTCAGTGGAACTCTTGAGATATTGAATCATTCCTATCAGTGCTGAAACGATTAGATGATTGACAGAAAAAAAAATTGCCAAAATGTTTCATAATCAGTGAATCTTTTAAGAAATTTTTCAAGCAAATGCCAAATATTCACCAGCTCTAACTTCTCAAATGAGCAAGATTTGCTGCTTTTCTGTGTTTTTATAGGATTGTAAATTGGACAAAACAAGAAATTTGTGCTCTGTGAAATAATTATGATGATTTGTTTTAGTCTAAACGGTTAATCAGTTTTTCACAGATTAATAGACAACAAAAATAATTGTTAATTGCAGCCTCAATTCCTATGCTATAATATGAATACATTCATGAAGATTATCTTGGAAAGAAAAACAATACTTTTACCTCAATACTATTTCAAAAGTAAAATCATTGGGTGACATATTTATGCTGTATTTCCTCATACATAAGAAAAGCTGCTTATTGAAATAAGAAACATTTTTCATAAGCTTATGTCTGAAATAAGCTTATTATTATTTAACTAGAAGTATACTAGCAGCGTATTTTTCACCCTACATTTTTTTTCTATGAAATGCATGAGCTAATTAAAAATGTGATGCTTGAATTAATTCTTTCAAGAGTTTAAAATGCCCCCTGAGCGATCCTGCACTACGTTGCCTAACTGGCAAACGCTGGTCTGCCTCGTTGTTGTTTATATTCAAATGAGAATATTATACAAGTGAACTCTCTGAAGAAGTTAGCTATGTGTCGATGTGGGCTGCAGGGTTCATTGTAAACACAAGTGTTGCGTCAGCAAACGCTTGAAATGATGGCATCACACATATGAAACGTTGTTATGTGCAACAAGAAACAAATACTGGAGACACTGGAGATGGTAGTTGGTCACAGAGGTTGTTGTCATGATGACAGTAGAGAGAGTGTGAGCCAATGGCTGCGTTACTGTCATCATCTGCTCTTTGATTGGCTCTCTGACAATTTACACAGCTAATGACTGAAGGAATCCAGCCCACCTGTTTAGTCTCACACACACACACACACACATACACACACACACACATAGAGATAAATGCATTCATACACACGTTCACACAGGCAGCTGGCTGTCACACTGGGAAAAGCAGTGTGTATTTCAGTGTCTCTCTCTGGTCTGATCATCAATAATGCATGGCTTTGGGAGGATGAAAGGCTGTTTTGGCTCGAGGCATGTGTCTCATATGGAGAGAGAGACATCAGCACTAGTAGTTATAACTGTACATCCATAGACTAAGTGAATGCTCCTTCATGGCTGTCCTCAGTAGAACTGCTTATCAAGCTGAGAATGAACTGATGCCAGGGCTGAATGTTTAAATGAGTTAATTAATTAATATCAAGAAGGTTTATTTTATGTCTTTATTATAGTTTTTTGTATTGTCTGAAAATAGAGTGTGTTGTGTGTACATATTGTAAAGACAAAGAGGTTATTTGGGGCTGTTTAGAAAACTTGACATGACTTGAGTTGATTTCTAAAGCTGCAATGATTAATTGATTAGTTTTCAACTATTAAATTAATCAACTATTTTGCTAATCGATCAATTGGTTAGAGTAATTTTTTAAGAAGAAAAAGTAAAAATTCTCTGATTTCAGCTTCTTAAATGTGAATATTTTCTGGTTTCTTTACTCCTCTACGACAGTAAACTGAATATCTTTGAATTGTGGACAAAACAAGACATTTGAGGACGTCATCTTGGGCTTTGGGAAACACTGATAGGCATTTTCACCATTTTCTGACATTTTATAGACCAAACAACTAATAGAGTAATCGAGAAAATAATCAACAGATTAGTAGACCATGAAAATAATCGTTTGTTGCAGCCCTATTATCCTCCATCTCTCCATTTTTGTTGTTGACACCACAACATATGCCCTGTGCCCTTCGCCCTGGCGCAAATGGATAGTTGCCTTTCAACAGCCATGATGGCTAATCGATTAATTGAGAATATAATCAACAGATTAATCAACAATGAAAATAATTGTTAGTTGCAGACCTACTCATTTCTAAAAGTAAGTATTAAATATTAAATATTTTTAGTCCTCAGAGTTTAAGATTTAATTTTGTGATCATTTAATCTGTTTCAGGTGTAGTTTAGTCTTTTAACTCATGGTGTGGTTTAGCATTGATTTGAGGAATATTTCAAGGCACTTCTGTGCTTAATCCAAGACATACTGCTGTGTTACAACTCCTCCTTTTACCCATAATGATGTGGATACGTGATGCAATGCCTCACCTCACGCAGCCTTACCTGACTTCAAGTTGGGGCTCAAAACAGACAACCCATTGGATGTTTGTTTGTATGTGAAACAATAGAGATCATGTGCAGGCAGCATGGCTCATCCTGTCGCTGTAGCAGCAGCTGTTTGGCTGACACAGATATTAAATCAGCAGTCCTGTTAGCTTTAAGTGTTGCACTCATTTTTGTGGTGATTAAAGTTACTGAACAGTGTGTATCATGTGGAGCAACTTCTCTTCTCTCTCATTTCCCTGCAAACCCCTTGGTTATAGACATTCATATGTAAATACAGTACAGTCTACGTGTGTGTGTTTGCTGTGTGTATACGGATGTGGGAGTGCACGCAACAGCCCTTTGAAGTTCCTCACTCACTCTGTACTCCTCTTCCCCATGTCTCATCTCTCTTTGAAGACCATGTAGCCATGATTATTAAAGCTGCCCTCTTTCCACTTCAAACGTATGGAATGAATATGGATATCGATCATATGACACCAAACTTTCCACGTCCGACACCCTTCACTCCGCTCCCGTCCCGCTGAGTGATGAAGTTTAATCGGCCCTGCCATCTTAACCAACCTCTCCGTGGGCGCTGCTAAACTTGTCATTCAGGGACTTGTCTTTGAGGTGAGGCGTGAGCTTTTTGGAGTAGTTATGATATTGCTAATCCAGAATGATCTGGAGCTGCAGTGGTGGTTGTGGCCTTTTCTGGCATCATCTCAGGTGCTCTTTGTTCTCAGCCAGCTTTATGCTTTCTAAACATCATCTGCTCATTTCATCCACCAACCATATCATCTATTGGTAATTTGCATTTCTCGTCTCTCTCTCTCTCTCAGTGTCCTCCAGCCTCGGGGTATTTTCAAGGGTGTCATTATGACATTATCTTAAGGTGGTTTTGCAAGCATGCCTAAGCCTATAAACTAATTATTGATAACATTAATGCTTTTTTCCAAAGTATACCATATGTTTTTGTACCTCCCTCTAAGGATGCAATTGAACACACCAACAAAGAAAGTTGCTTTCAACTGTTGCACAATGTTATGATAATGCTGTTTTGCTCATCATTACTTCACTTGGATGTTTGACCTTCACAGAAGGATGTATGTGCAAAGTTTGACACCAGACGGCTGTTTTCGATTCACATTCATCTGCTGAAGTTTCGCTGTGCTAAATCTGAGTTTTAACACATGTGGATGTAGATGAGCATGATTTTTTTTTGTGTGATTTGGAAACCACAAACTCTGAAAAGGAGACATCTTGTTAGGTTGAACTTTTGAAATCAACATTTGCATATTCATAGATTCTGAATTTTTAATGACGGAGAAGGAATACATGTAATTTTAAAAGATTTTAACTAGGTAATCAAACTTCTGTTGCGTTAAAACCAAATTATTATTCAAAAGCAGACCATTTTTTTATATATATATATATAAAACATGTCTGGAGGGGATCTTTAAACTTTTAAGCAACTAAATGTTCGCTGATGGATTATCAATCTCAAGCAAGCTTCAACTGGATTTTTTTTTTATAATTGTGGGAAGAGCTGAAAGCCATGACTGCCTGGAAGTTGGGAAGTAAATCTAGAATTGATGTATGCTTTGAAAACGGTTGACTAAAACATGTGAAACCACCAGGAGGGCCTATAATCCCTGAAATATTTCATCTAGTGGCCTTTCAGGATTGTTGATTTGACTGAAAATGTAAAATGCTGGTAGTATAGCATCACATCCTTCGCACTAATGATTCTGGTGTTTGAAACATTTTTTTATTAAAACTTAAATTATCTCCCCTTTTAAAAATAGTTAAACACCAAACACATCCTGAGATGATTTTAGACGAACATAAAACCCTCTGCTTCACTACTAACATCCATTTGGTGGATGATGTGCTGACCGTGTGGTGGATCTCTGATGTCCAGTGACACTGTGTTGACCAGCCAGGTCTGTGTATAGATCGATAGCCCAATCAATAAACTGGGCTGCTGGTTGCGTTTGTTTGGACAGCACACAAGACCTCTCTCGCTCTGTTTCTCACTCTTGCTATGTTCCTCTTTCTCAAGTTCAAACGTGGTTTATTTGCATGAATGGGTAATGGCCAGCTGACGCTCTCTCTCTCTCTCTCTCTCTCTCTCTGTCACTTCCTCTGTTTTTATCTCTCAGGCAAAATGCTGGCTAAATGGGGGAAGGTAGGGTTAGGAAGGGTTCAATGAGGAAGCAGGATCATTTCACTGCATTGGATTAACTGTGTGTGTGTGTGTTTGTGTGCATGCATGAGAGAGAGTGTGTGATTTTTCTGCAGGAGGGAGCTGCTGGCCTGTGTCTATTTTAGTGGTTTTCTGCCCCACCTTTTTCAAAACATCTCTGTGTTTGCTCTCTAATCTTTGTCAGGCCAGGCAGCAATGACTGTTCATACTGTGCTGGAGGGTAGTTGATTAAATACATTTGAATACTTTTCTAACGTTTTTTGTTTTTGTTTTTAAGGTTTATCGATGGGGCTGCCTGCATGGATTTGACTGTTGAGTGAGTTGGTGACCTTGTTGACTAGAAACTCTCTCACTTCAGGACCATGGTGAGTCGCTCTTGCTCTCTCTGTCTGTCTGTCTGTCTGTCTTTCTCTCTGTCTCTCTTGCATGCATGCACAAATTGTATACTCTCCATTTCTTCAGCTAAGTCTGACTTGCATGCACACACAGTCTAAGTTGGAGTGAAAGCACTCGAGCAAAGCCAGACAGACAAATAACATGAAGCACTCCTCCTCTCCTCTGTCTCTTTTGCTCTCATTTCTTTTCATTAATTCACGCTATGTTTTCTCCTCTAGAGCTGCAACGATCAATCCATTAGTTGTCAACTATTAAATTAATCGCCAACTAGTTTGATAATCGATTAAATGGTTTGAGTCATTTTTTTAAAACAAGTCTAAATTCTGTGATTTCAGCTTCTTAAATGTGAATATTTTCTGGTTTCTTTACTCCTCTATGACAGTAAACTGAATATCTTTGAGTTGTGGACAAAACAAGACATTTGAGGATGAGAGTGGCTCAGAGTCTAGTAGAGCAGGTTGTCCACCAATTGGTGGTTCGATCCCCAGCTCCTCCAGTCCACATGTTGAAGTGTCCTTGGACAAGATACTTAACAACCACAAATTGCTCCTGAAGGCTCTGCCATCAGTGTGTGTGAATGAGCATTTAGTTTAGATCCTGATGGGTAGGTTGTCCTTGTATGGCAGCCTCTACCATCAGTGTACGAATGTTAGGGCTGGGACGATACACCTATCTTCCGATTCGATATTATCACGGTACTTGGGTGCCAATTTGATATGTATTGCGATTTTTAAGTATTGCATTTTAAATGCATTATGAGTTATTGCGTTTATTTATTAATTTTGTTAAATTTTTTAACACTAGACCATGGGAAAAAGTTGAATCATACACTTCTAGGGACTTTTACTTTGGACAATATGTAAATTGATACAGTAAAAATATTAGATTTTCAGCATGTATGTAGTCAGAGATGTCCTGAAGTCAAATATATCATTATCATTGTCGGGCATTATTTATTAATTAATTTCCCTCACAAATTAGTGGTATTTTCTTTTAATTTATGGGGGATGTGTAATGTTTTAAACTACTGGTGAATATAATCTAATCAATCTATTTCCATATATGTATTTTGTATATACAGTTCCTTTTGTTAACACCTTATTTTGAAAACCGGATGTGGTCACATGTGCTAACTTCGCCAAGTCCATCGCTAGCTGGTAATGTGTGAAACCCAAAGTGTTTCCTTACTTTACTGGGGGTGTAGTGTTTACCACTTTTGTTTTAAAATGTGAGGGTGCAGGGCGCATCCACGCAGACCCTCCGCTGTTTTCTGCTTTGTCGTTTCGGCTCACTGCCGGCTGTGTTTTGTTTTGGTTGATGGACACGGAACGAGTATGACGTCACGTTACTCTGACTACAACAATAAAAGTGGTAACTTTCTTTTACCTCTGCATAGACTCAAATGAAGCAAATATATTGATTCTGCCATTTAAAAAATCAATCTCAAAATTGCAATACATCGGTGAATCGATTTTTTTCTCACCCCTAATGAATGTGTGTGTGAATAGGTGAATGCTGACATGTAGTGTAAAGCACTTTGAGTGGTCGGGAGATGAGAAAAGTGCTACGGTATATAAATACAAGTCCATTTACATCTTGGGTTTTGGGAAACACTGATTTTCACCTCATTTTCACCACATTTTTCACGATTTTTTGACCTTTTACAGACCAAACAACTAATCGATTAATCAAGAAAATAATTGACGGATTAATAGACAATGAAAATAATTGCCCTATTCTCCTCCATCTCTCCATTTGGGTTGTTGACACCACAACATAAGCTCTGTGCACTCTGCCCCTGGCACAAATGGATCGTTGCCTCTCAACAGCCAGGACGGGGTGCCTGTGTCTGTCTCTGACACCATATGGGCCTCTCTGTATGTTTGGGTGTGTGACGCCAGTGCCCTCTCCACTACCATCTGACCTGCAAATGGAAACAGTCTGGCCTCATTTTCCCTTTGCAGATCCTAATTTGTTATCATCCCAATTTGTTCTTTCATTTTCTTCTCATTTTCACTGGTGATGAATATGTTGTGGTCAAATAATGCCAGCATTGTTATTTGTCTTTAGTCAAATAGCCATTTGGTTTGTGAACCCGACACAAGAACTATAATTGAAATCTTGAGTCATGGAGTGAGGAAAGAGTACACCATTTCTGACTTTTCCTATCTCCCTCTAGCAAGCAGTCTGAGCTGTTGCCCTTTGGGAGCATCGTTGAAGTGCCTAAACTCTGAATAATACAACCAGAGATTTGCTTTAACAGCCTAATTTGCACATGACACGATAAAACCTCCTGTGCCTGTGTAGGACATTTGTACCTGTGCTGATGAGTGAATTGAAGATACCCAGCAACTGTGTCTAACTTTAGTCCTAACTCAACAAATATTAGGTTGGATAAAGCTAGATGAAGCTGAGTCCACAGTAGCTGGGTATCATTCATTGATTCTGTGTTTTAAGCAGTAAAGAGAGACAGGAAAAGACAAATAGGTGTGCAGCAGTATCAGAAGAGCTCTTCCTGTCTGTGCGGGGAGATGAACTCATGATAAAAATCTTGTACGGGTCGTATGAATCATCACTGCTTTGTGCTATGTCGGCCTTTCTGTAAACCCAGGGTATGATGTAATTCTTCCCCTCCCATCTAAATAGTAAATTACACATTACTGAAGCCATGCAGTAGGATTGCTAAGCCAAAAACAACTACTACTCTCTGCTTCAAGGCTCAGCTTGGTAGTAATTCATGCATCACTTACTGTATTTAAGCACAACAGACTGTATTGGTTGTCAACACTTTAGTTACAGGCTGTAACTAAAGCTGCCTGAGATGTTTCATGTCAGGAGAACAAATGGCAAGATGGAGAGGATATGACCCAAACTGTGGTTGAACCTTCATCTGTCGGTGCAGTTTCCTGTTTGCTCGCTCGCCTTGTACCTCTGACTTTTGCCTCCGTCCCTCCTGAGTTCAGCTGCGCTTCTGAGAAGAACACCTACATTATAATTCTAGTTCAGCTCATAAATAGAAAAATGTTCAAGCACTTTATCATTATTTTAGTTTTCCTAGAACAAGGTGACATTTATTTTAGATTAGATTACACTTTGAAGTTTGTCTTGCCTCACAATCATTCTTTATTTCACATAAACAGGAAAGACACACATGAATAGATTATAGAACAGCACAGTATTACAAACATAGACAGCCGCATTGTATTCAGTTTCCTTCCTTAACGTCTGGCATACACAGTTACGTGTTACATACACAGGTATACTGTACACCTCATAGCACCAGCCGGCTTGTCATAAATATAAACACAGATGTAATCAGTCCTGTGACCGACTGCAAGTGAAGACAGTAAGTAGGGGTATCTCCAAAAATAAAGAAGAGGCTTCCTACACACCAGAAGACTCGGCTGCGGACCTATTTGAAACGTTTTGATATTTATTTAAACATATTTTGCAAGTGTAAGAGCCAGCATCACATTTCACGTATGCTTCATCAAATCAATTAGGTCAATTAGGAAAACAATTCCCTGTCGGCACAGTGGCCTTTATTCAGCAAAAGTTACATAGTCTCTCTTTAAATCATGTGATGACAAGCTTCACTCAAGCTATTGTATTATAGTCATATTATACATGGGCATGTCATGATAACTGCTTTTATTGGATGATATATTGTCCCAGAAATTATTGCAATAAATTATGATTAAAAAAAGTTATTTTTATAAAACGGGACAGTAGTACATCACACATACAAAAAATCACGTGCCTCTGTGTCCTCCGGTGTCCTCCAGTGTCCTACGGTGTCCTCTGCTATCCTCCACTGTCCTCCGGTGCTCCTAATGACATCTGCAAGATTTCACATATCAGAGGAAAACATGCAGTAAGAGCTGATCTGATCCGCTGTCCAGCTGCCGTCTATGAGAGCCGTCTGTCAATCACTCAGGAACTCCGACCAAGCGGTCAAACTAGGCAGCGCTGATCAAATATGAATCAATATTATGTTACGTTAATGCGTAGCACAGCCAATAGGAACGCTCTCTCTGAAATGACCTGTGATTGGTCAAAGTCTCCCGTCACGGGCTAGATTTTCTAAAGCCTGAAAACAGAGCCATGTTGAGGTGCAGAAGTCTAGTTTTCTCTCAGAACACTTGAATTACAATATGCTGAAAGGTTATTATGGAATTTTAGCCCAATGATGCCAGAAAATATTAAATATTCAAAATAAATAAATAAAATGAAATCACATACAATGGAATCTCAAGCTCTGTTAACAAAAATGTCTTATAACAAACACGCATGTAAACACAACTGGCAATATCAAGGTCATGTCCATATAGCGTACAATGAGTCAATAATGTGATTATTATGATAGGCCTAATTACACACACAGTCTGACTTCTTAAGAATTGCAATAAATACACTTCTGTACGTCTGATTCTCTCATTGATTATGGGGCATGGTTGTTGTTTTTTTACATTAATAAATATTTGTCCTACATATTTGTAAAAAATAAATATATGTATGTATGTATTAGGGATGTAAGAAAATATCGAAACACTTGAGTATCTCGGTATTATGTTATGTGAAATTGTATTGATTCTCAAAAACACTATAGATTTTTAATTAATAGTTTCCATGCAAAGATTCGTGGCAGACAGTGGTTCATTTCGTGTTATTTTAAACCCCGACCACTACATAGCAGTGTTGTAATCTGTCTTTAGCCATAGATAATGAAGGCTTCTGTAATATAGTGAATACAATGGAGCCTCGCCCTTATGACAGTTTTCCTAAAATTCGATTTTAAAAATCGCAATATATCACCTTGATTACAGTATCGCAATATATCCCAATGTATTGAATCATAACCCCTGTATTATAATACATATTGTATTGCCAGTTTCTTGCCAATATGCAGCCCTAGTGTATATATACATTTTTTTGACAATCACAGAAACATAAAATTGACTGTTTGATGTACAATGTCACGACCTACAGTAAGCCAGCTGTATCCACTCGTGTAATGTGAGTGAAGAGACCTCAGCAGATGCCAGTCTAGTCTACCGTATTTTCATATTCCCAATGTGGAGTGGTTTTTATTCTGATTCATTATAGTTTGATGAAGTGCCTTGGAAATGTTCGTCTGTTCGAGTGTTAGCTAGCCAGCCAGGCAGGCCGGCAGTGCTTCAGCCCAGATGCTGGTACTGAGGGATTTCACTGTAATTCTCTGTAGCCGTGGGGGTCACAGATTCATTCCTGTACTTTAATAACAGTGGGATTATTAAGGTTCAGCCAGCTAGCCCTCTGCCCTCTCTTCCATCGCCTTCACATGGCTCACAGCTCCATCCAGCTTCACCCATTCCTCCATTTCTCAGTTTTTTTATTTTAGTCTCCTCTGTTTACACTCTTTTTTTGGCATACCCGAGGCATTCAGACATGTCTTCTTTCGTTTGTCCATCTGACAGTTTCTAATTCTCTCTGCCCTCCTGTATCCTCAGTAATAAACATGCATGTCTCTATTAATTTTCTGGAACCTCTCTTGTTTGCTGCCTCTCCTCTTCTCACCCAGACTGAGATGGGTTGGGCCTGACTGTGACTGAAGCACTGTTGCTAGGTGCCTAGGGATGTTGTGGGGATGTGTCCGTGTTTGTGTGTGAGTATTTGCAAGGGTGTGCGTGTGGGGGTGGGTGCATAAACTGTGTGTGAGGCTGTATTGCTATGTGTCTGGCAGAAAGTTAGATGTTCTCTTATGTAAGCGGGTCTTGGCTGGGTAGAGCAGGGGTTTAGCTTGGGGATGCTGGCTCAGGTGGAGAGACGGAGACAGATGCTATTTTGGGTATAGTGCGCTCCTTACATCCTCCAAACGCATGAGTTATTCACTCACACGTGTCTCTTAGTTCTACCAGGATGAAACGACAATAGAAAAGTGGCGGTGTGCAAATATCTGCAGTGACAGTGATTTATTTTCGCCCTCATGTCTGTCATTAAAATTGGAAGTGGAAAAATGTTTTATTCATTTAATCTATTAGTCGATCTGTATTAACAAAATTCAAGTATCTCGAATTTGATGATTTGCTGCTTTCCTCTGTTTATGTTATTGTAAATGGATTGTAATTCATGGTCAAAATAATTAATCAATTGATGAAAAGTCAGTCATTATATAATTACAACACAGTATTCAAACTGAAAGTTCACCAAAGTTGAAGCAAGTGTTTTTTCGCCCCTTCGCTTGCATAGAATGGAAGTGAATGGGATGCAAATGTTAATTTCGCACATGTAACCATGCCTTAACACAAAGACTGTGGCTCTGAGCAGTTGCCTGGCAACCAGCTGATGTTTTACACTTAGTTCTAATTACTAAACGCATTAATTACTGAGCATTAGACGGGCTGGTAGGTGGATTTTGTTACCTTTGGACAGAGCCGGGCTGTTTCCCCATTTCCAGTCTTTGTGCTAAGCTAAGCTGCAGTGCTAGCTGTAGCTTCATATTTAACGACAGATATGAGAGTGGTATCGATCCTCTCATCTAACTCTCCACCAGAAAGCAAATAAGCTTTTAATCGTTTGATTTATAACGCCAGTAAATAGCAAAAAATGCCCATCACAATTTCCAGAAGCCCAAGCCCATTCAAAGATCCAAAGATATTCAGTTTATAACGTTATGAAACAGAGAAAACAGAAAATCCTCACTATTGAGAAGCTGGAAGCAGTGAACGTTTGTCATTTTTCCAAATTACTTTGATGTTGAGAAAAATGGAGAATAGATTTCTAATGTTGTCATACGTGTTGGTGATTTTCCCCAGATTAACCCAGACTTCCATTTTTAGCACTAAAAGGATTCATGTTCTCTCCCTTTGAACCTGCACACAGCCCGGTGACAGTTTTTCATTGTTCTCTGACGGCTTTAGTAATCTCTCTCTCTCTCTCTCTCTCTCTCTCTCTCTCTCTCTCTCTCTCTCTCTCTCTCTGCACCTCTCTGTCCATTTCTCCTCTATTTCAGAGCATGGCACTGGCCTGGCTCCATTCTCACCTGTCCTGCGCTAACCCGGCCAGTATCACCAGTGTCAACCATCAGCACGCTTCCAGCACAGCTTGCTGAACAGGACTGTGTGGAGAGCCATGCTGTCTGGGACTTGGCGGCGTTCTGTGGGGCACCAGCAGACTGCTGCAGCGCCTGCGGTGACCCCCAGGGGAATGACAGTGTGTGGGGTCCCTAGCGGCACAGTGGTCCTCGAGGCCCAGTACGACTACAGCTACCGCGGGGCTGATGGACGGCAAGTCTGCATCAGGGAGGGCGAACGGTTCATTCTCCTGAAAAAGACCAACACTGACTGGTGGCAGGTGAGAAAACAGTTCATCTATAGCTTGTCTTGTGTTGATGGGAACCAACGATTTTGTCGTAAGACTAGTGTAGGTCATTTGGACCAAAGCCAGTGCGCACAGTGTGTGTGTACGAGGGAAGTGAGTGGTGAAGCAAGGGAGGGAGAGCGGCGGCGACAGGAGCGAGTAACCTTATCGACTCCAGTCTAAGCAGGAAAAGTTAACAGAGTTTGGTTTGTCCATTCTGGGCTACTATAGAAACATGGCAGTGCAACATTGTGGACTCCGTGGAGAGGACCCGCTCCATATGTAGATATAAACGGCTCATTCTAAGTTAATGAAAACGCAACAATTCTTATTTTCAGATGATTGTACACTAAAGAAAACATAGTTATTAATATTTCTGCCAATAGATCCCCCTAATTGTTACACACTGGTCCTTTAAGAGGAATTATCTATATCAGGCTTTACCCACACAGGAAATACTTGTTTGTAGGATCAGTTCATTGTTGGTTTCAGCCCTTTTTAAGAAATTGATTGACAATAAGAAAAATAAACTATTCAACAAGCTTAACCTTTTAACTACTACATGAACATCTTACTACTTACTGGAGTCAGGGAATTGAAATTTGCACCATGGCTTGTATAGGTGACAATCTGAGACACCTGTCAATCAAGTACACACTCTCAAACATGGATGGATAATATGGATAAATTCTTTAATCAAACATTTAAGTTTATACCACAATTTGAATTAAGAAATGATTGTGTTATTATTTCCAACGGCCTTGCATCTCCATGTGATGTGTGTATAATTACACTCCTTCTAAAATCTCTGACAGTTGACAAATATCGATCATGTCATGGTATATGCAGTATCATCAAATGGCCACTAACTTTAAAAAAGGAGACATTAGCCACGGAGACCGTAAAGTCTTTAAAAAAAGATTAACCATGTATTTCAAAAGAGAAGTTGTGGGTTTTCCCGTTGCACAGGAACTGTAGCGCAACACATTTCCGCACAGCTTTTAAGCCTCAGCTGTGTTGGTTGACGCTCGGTTGAACTAAGTGGATTTATGTGTGAGAAAAAATAGCAAAAGCATTTGGTTTGTTCTTTGACAGGTGCGGCGGATTGGGGCGGCCAGTAAAACAAAGCCACTGTATGTTCCCGCCACGTATGTGACAGAAGTGCCCATTGCACCGATGCCCTCGCCACAGCGCCTGGTCGTGTCTGCCTCGCTGAACTCCAACCTCAGGATACTGCCAAGGGTGTCGCTCTCCCCCGGCCCAAAAGAGATGACCTATAATGAACAGCGTCAAGGTAAAGTGTGAGAGGAAGACAAAGAGGCGGAGAAAACATTTAGGGTGTGTTATTCCATTTAATTCTGTATTATATGAGTAAAAAAAACAACACAAACTTGTGTGATGTTTGAAAGAAAATATGTTTTTAATTGATCTGTGGAAAATAAGACTTTATTTGACCTTCCTCCCTCAGTGAACAAACCCATCTTCCATTCCATGGAAAACCTCAACTCCAACAGTGCCTTCCAGGGGCTGGACAACAACACCAGCACGGGTGGAGGCCACTTCCCCTCCATGCCCCTCTGGTCTGGTTTCAGCTTTACCCCCAACTCGGCCACCTCCCCGTCAGGCCACCTCATGGTCCCTAGGTGCCCCACAGCTTCCACAACACCACAAACGGCACAAGAGAACCCCAGGGTGGTCCCCATGATCACTCGTAGCCAGAGCTCCAGCAACCTGCCCGAAAACCTGATAGAGAACCCGTACGATGAGGTGGGCGGCGGCTTAGGCAGTCGCGTCAGCCACAGGATGCCCAAGAAGTCTTGTAGCCAATGGGACATGGTGGGAGCCTCCGTCAAGAACAACCATCTGCAGGTAGGCAGAGGCAAAGCCTACTAACCCCCAACAGATGTTACTCAAACATCTGGTTCACACAGCAGAGCCACACTGGGGCTTAAAGGGGAATATCTGTACTGTATTTGTAAACCTGTGTGTTATTCTCGTTACTTTTGTCCACTTTTATTTCATGGGGACTACTTTCTGTGTTAACTTTTGCTGGTGTTTTAGATGATTTATGTTGAAGTTGTAAGTAGGAGTGACACAATTCCCCAAATCCATGATTCAGTTTGATTTTGGATGCAGGAAGTGCCCTGAGTATTGTAGCGACACGGCCCACATTTCCCATCATGCCTGCCTTGTCCCGAGGGCTGGACTGGGTAGTTAAAGTTTGCTGTTTTATGTTCCAAAATGCAAATGTTTAGTTAGTATTTGTAATGTAATGTGTCTGTTCAGAACATGGTGGCTTATGTTGGTAAATTTTTATTTTTGTACTGGTTAAAATAGTTTTAACCATGAGTGAGGTGGCTGTTACATTTCTTTAGACCAGCTTTATTTTCCCTTGTACACACATAAATAGGTGGGGAGGTAGAAAAAGGATAAACACTGATCCAGCTTTTGATTCGATGGTCCAAATTGGAAGCTAATTTCTGTTGCTTTCTGATTCAGAAATGAAATCGTGACTCCCCTAGTTATAAGTCACATTGATCAACAGTCATAATGGACAAAAATATGGGAATAACATGTAGGGTGACCAATATCAGTTTCCATTTAATTAAACCAAAATATGGCATGTTCACTTTCAATTCTATTTGAGTAAACCTTTGGCCCAGTGAGATCGATGTCTTTCACAAAATAATTGACAGCAGAAGTCCGACCAAAGGTCTGCTCACAGTACCAATAAATTGAATGTAATAGAGCAATGTTTCCAACAGTGTGTGCAAAAGTTTGAAGTGACGTTGTAAGCTTATCCATACACACATCCATGTCTAGACATGTCAAGTGTTTCTATTCATTTGCAAATATTGAAAGTAGTGGTTAGTTTGTGTCCACATCTGACACTATGCATCACATCTCTACTATCTCCCTACATGCGCATATTCTTTGTACCTTATACTTCATACTGTGGACTTTTGCTCATTCCTGTACAAATTCCCACTTCCACTTTAAAAATATATACTGTGTATATATTTCTTATATGTTTTCATATTTTCTACTGTTCATTTTTCTATATTTTATTATGTCTCTTGACTTTGTTGTGCAACAAAACACCAAGACAGATTCCTTGTATGTGCAAACCTACTTTGCAATGAAACTGTTTCTGATTTGATTTCTGATTTCAGTTACACCAGAAAAGTTAGAAAAAACATTTTAATCTCATTGAGATGTGATCTGCAACATATCTTATGCATTTCTCTTGGAACAAAGCACAAACTGAGCTTAATTTCACATTTTGTACAGAAAGTCCATCTCAAATTAGTTTACAGCAAGCAAATACAAGCAACACAACAAATGAATCCAGCACTTGTTAAAGTTTTTGGATGTATGTGCTCTCCGTCACCAAATAGTGTACTGGCACTCTCAGTCGAGCCTACTGTACTACCACTACCATTAACAGTTATCAAGGTTTTACAGGGTTAAGGCGAGACTATCATCTGTTAGTCAGCAGTTACTCGTCAAAACATGTTAAAAGGCTGTACGACAGTCACAACTGTATATTCAACTGTTTCTTCGTGCTTCCTCTGATCCTAGTTTGTATGAAGAACAGTGAAGTGAATTATGGGAAGTAGTTCAAACTAATCCATGACATGTAGCTGGTGTTTAAGGAAGTGTGGGATTAGATTCATTTTGACTTCCTCTCATTAGCAAAATCTCTAATCTGATGGATTTACAGATCATAACACCCAAACTGTAATAAACCAGCTGGTGGTTTTCAGCCTTGTAACTGTGCAGGGTATAACTTCAGAAACAAAAAAAAAAAAGGTAAATAATAGGTGTTTCGGATTGCCTTTAGATCTTAGCAGAATTTTTGAGATATTTTTTTACTTAATTCAAACAGAGAAGCTTTTTTCAGGTGGAAACAAATAATTCTACAACTACAAAACTGATGATGAAAAAAGACCTTGTGCGATCCCACCAGACGACAGTGGCAGCAGAGGTTGTATTTGATTTACTTCTGTACTTGACCTTAATAATCCTCCTAGAGCAGCAATCAAGTTAGCATTGTGGTGACGTCGGAGCTTCCCTGTATTACATCAGAAGGGATTACACAAGAAATACTGAAGGTTATCTGTCTCTCAGCTGAGGGAAGCTCCCACAGCCCAGTTTTGCTTCCACTGAACCGTGCATGCACCGGTGACTTCCGACTTTGGATAGCTGTGATCTCAGTGGAAATGACAGTGCTCTTTTTTATCTTTCTCATTCTCTCTTCCACCCTGTCTGTTTCTGTATCTGACCCTCTCTCTCTGCGGACCTCCTTCTCTCGAGCCTTTAATACCAGTGAGCAGGATAATTGCTGCCACATTCAGGTCATAACGACCTGTTTTTCATCCAGAAAACTCTCTCACCGTTCATTTTTGTCAGCCCTTTTTTTTAATGTGCTGCCACACTGATGATGAATTTCAATTAGATTTAATCTTTGTCCTCCAGGGGGCAGAATCCCATTTGAATTTGAAGAAATAAAACTGACTGATTTACATCTTTTAAAGGTTGTTTTTATGGCCTTAATTTGGCTTTGATATGCCAGTACAGTACATGGCCAAAAGTATGTGGACACTTGGACATTGTGCCTATGAGTAATGGTTAAACATGAATGGGCATTAATATGCTGCTACAATTCCCGCCACTCTTCTGTTAAGGGTTTCCCCAAGATTGTGGAACCTGGCTGCAGGGATTTGCTCCCATTTAGCTGCTAGAGTAGAAGTGAAGTCAGCCACTGATGTTAGGCGATAAAGCCTGGCTCCCACTCAGATTTATCCTGAAGCAGTTGCATGGTAAAGTTCAGGTGCAGGTCAGTTGAGTTCTCTACACACCAGACGTCTTTATGAACCTCGCTTTGTACACAGGGGAAATGTCATGTTGAAACAGGAAATTGGCTGGCCTTCACCAAACTGTTACCACAAAGTTGGAGACACACTGCTGTCTAAAATATAATATACAATACCATGATGTGGGTTGGGGTGTCCACATTCTTTTGGCCATATAGTGTACGACAGTAAACACAAGAAGAGGAAGAGAGTGATGAAATGTGATAAAAGTTCACAAGTTCTTCTCTGTCTCATATTCCACTTTTCCCAATCATTTATTATCATCAGTTATTAGACTAAACACAATATCGCAGTACAGTACATATATATCGATCCAGAACTGACCAGTTCTCATGTCCCTGATCTGTAAATACAGCTTCTCTGTCTTGCTGATGCCACTTTGTGGTAGAATCACAATGAGTGTGCAACCAACGGTGAATAAGCGCTTGATCATAGCTCTGATGAGGGTGATAACGTCAAACCTGAAGAAGAGGTGGAAGAGGAAGTGTCTGAATAGTCGATTCTGAATAAGATCAGGAGTGAACAAACCAATGAAAAGGCTGCTGACGCACGCACGCACGCACACGTAGGACAAAATGGCTCATTGTTCTAGAAACAGGTAATGATGTCAGTGATAACCATTGTATAACCATGTTTGTTCATCTTTAACTGGATTTAAAAGCAAGCTACTTGTCTCAGTGAAATGATTTATCTTTTGTAGTGGCAAGAATCATACTTTAGGAAGTAATTATTGTAATACTTTACATGCTGTTTGACAAGTTTATTGATAGACCTTTCTCACAGCTGATATTCTGACTGCCAGATAAATCTATTTGAGTTTTTTTGAATATACATTTTTGAATTTTAGGTAGAAATGTCTGCACCCACAGGTACTTTTGACTCAAAATCTCATTCATAATGCAGTCAAAATGCAAATTACAAACTAGGTTTCGTGGAAATGAGTTTCAAATGGCAGTAATACATACATACATACATATACACAAATACACATTCACACAAAAAGACAGTGACTTCCTTACATCGTGCCAGGCTTTCTGAATGGTCTTTAAAGTTTTTCTACTGACACAGTGTTTCTTCTTTTAATTGGGGAAATTTGCAAAACAAATTAAATGTTTTTTTCCCTTTGTATTTACATTTACAATATAGCACATAAGCCTTTTCTCTGGAAACCTATTGTTGTCAAGTTCTACATTTTAAAATGACATAAAAGTGCTTTGCATTTCATATTGCCAATCAGCCATGCTCCAATGTTGAGAAACAGGTACTTTGACATTTTACTTTATCCACTGAGGTGAACAGTAGAAAACAGTGAGACAGGAAGCTTCAGGTGAGCTCAAGTCTCAGTGCTGCCCCCTGGAGAAAACGACTATACACACACGCTCACACACATGCCTCCATACACACCATCCTCCCTCAGTCATCTGTGATATTATGGGATCAACCAGCTGGCCAGTCAATCAGTTAGTGAATTATGTCTCAGCTGTATTTCATGGAAAGATGATCCTCCACGCATATCTCTTCAATAATTTCATTGGATTTGTAGCTGTTATGTTGTTCCTCCCTCTCTGGGTGAGCATGTGCGTTTCTATAAGCTCTGTCTTAATCCAGTGTCTGCCGGGTTATTCCATAGTAAGAGGCGGTGGGATTTATTTGTTTCTCTTTGTGGTTTCTGTCTCTGTTTTTGTTCAAGGCACTGCTGTCTGCTACTTGTTATGTGCCCCTCTTCTGAACACACACACACACATTCTTGTTCACATAATGAAGTCAAGCTTATGTTGACTGTATACAATATCTGCAGCATACAACACTTACCTTACTTTCCTTAGGACTTGATTTGGATGAATACAAACCCTGTTAACAAACACATACACAGAGCCATTTGGTAACATTACTGTACTAATGCACAAAACAGAACAACAAATATGCATCCATTCACTTTAGGTAATTTAAAGATAAAGCTGGTAGTATTCAATGTTGTATTGTCAACAAATTCCATGAAAAGACCAAAACCAACAATAAATATTTTCAACGAACAAGCATTATCTGTGTAGCCAGAGACTGATAATCATATTGTTCTGTGCCATAAAGTTTCATTTTCATCAGAAGACACAGCCACAGGTTGCATGCAGCACTGAAGGTTATTTTGAGTCAGTAACACATAGATTATTGCGCCAAATGTGTATCAATCCGCAGCTGAAAATAGTCTCAAACAAAAGCACTATTTACTCTTGTTGGAGTAACTTTTGCTCAAAAGTACTGCACCCAGCCGTTTTAGGAAATTATTTAAAAATGTATTGAAATGAAATGTTGTATTTGTGTCCTGTTTCAGTGCAACAAAGAAAAATATAGAAATAGAACTTATGTCCTGTTAGTACCATTTATTCTTGTCTATAAAGTGGTGAGTCCTATAGTTTTGTACATTTACATTTCCTGTTTCTGCCTACAAGGTCCCAGGAGAGTCCTATCTGTCCCAGCTGTCCTGGCAGGACTCCCCTCTCTACACTGAACTGCAGCCAGAGAAACGTCTGTCGCAGCTGGAGCCCCCTAGCCCTGCCCCGGGTCAGCAGCCTCTGCAGGCCATGGACCTGTGGGAGCAGTACTCGGACCTGCCCACAGGGAGATGCTACTACGTCAACAGCATCACCAAGGAGAGGTCCTGGAAACCCCCTCGCCGGTCCCGCGGACGCACCTCCAACAAGGTGAAGCACCCAACACAGCCTGTGTTCATTCGCTGTTTGTTACTCCTCCTGAATTTTCTTTTTGTCTTTCACTGAAATTGCTTTAAATTTGAAAAGGTGGGCGTTTTCAGAGCTCGATGAAAGCTTCTGTTCTCAAAGGAGAGGATAGGAAAAGGTCAGGGTGTAGAATAAAAGAGTCTGCTCATTTATATGCTCACATAGTTTGACTGAATCAGCACTAAAAGGGACTTTTTCAGCCAAAGAACTTCATAAGACCTAAAGGAGAGCACCCTGGCTTGCATATTTTCTCTTTACTTAGACATGAGGTGATGCAGACACACACAGTGATCACAGGACAGGTTTCCACAGCTGGAAGCTGAAGCCCAGAGCACGCGGGGAGACTCCTATATGAGTTTGAGTGGCAGTCACTCTATATCCTTTCACTTTGGCATAGGGTCACATTGAACTTAACATTTGGAGAGTTGCTGAATATTAAATAGTAAATAGCCAAGGTCATTATATGGACAGACAGCATTAAAGGAACAGTTTGACATTTTTGGAGATGCGCTTATTTGCTTTCTTCTTGAGAGATGAGATGGTTGATACCACTTTCATATCTCTCCGTTAAATATACGGCTACGGCCATCAGGCGATTAGCTTGACTGTAAACAGCTAGCCTGGCTCTGTTCAAGGTAACAATAACCACCTACTAGCATCTCTAAAGCTCATGGATTAACTCTTTATATCTAATTTGTTTAATCTGTACAAAAAACAGACTGTAAAAACGTCAGCTGAGCTACGTGGCTGCTGGCTGTAGCTGCACATTTAACGGACAGATATGAGAGTGGTATTGATCTTCTTATCTAACTCTCCACAAGAAAACGAATAAGCAAGCAGTATTGCCCATAATTGCAAAATATTCCTTTACTGTTTTTGTTGATCCTGTCAAAGAGGTACATTTGAGGCTGTAGTTAATAGCTAAAACATACAGTATATGTAAGACCTTTCTGTCTTTCTTTTCTGTTTCTCCTGCAGACTGGTCCAGTACAAGCTCAGACGTTACCCAGAGAAACCAGCCAACTGACGCTACCACTTGCTGAAGCTGATAATGGAACAATGCACAAGGTAAGATGACTGTACTTCTGAAGAAGTGGTCAAATTCAGCCTCCCTGATTTAACAACTTGATTCTGAATTATATACAATACACCTAGATTGGTAATTGGACCATCTTCCATGCTGGTAATGACAGGATATTTTTTGGGATGGTGAGGTGAGATTTGCTTTGACTGTAGTGACAAAATGAATAACAGCAGTTTCACTTGCATAATGATGTCACGTGGCTTAATTGGGAAAACTCTGCTATGATGCTACACACTCTCCACCCCTCACCTGTAACTAACCACAGAAAGCAACGATGAGTGCACACCCAAGAAAAGCATCTTCTTGAAATTTCAAGTGGTTAGCCGCACCGGCCTTTTAGTGCATGTTCGTGCACATGAGCGTGCCTTACTGGCTAGCTCATGGCCACCAGTCTCCACTGCGCTCATACAGCAGTTACAGCTGATAACGTAGTCCTGACCAATGCCGCTGTGGCGGAAGCATAGCACCCACTCTCCGGTCCCCCCCTCACCCCTCCCCGCCTCTAGGTGAACACTGTTAGCTCTGTCAGCACTGTTGCCATTGTTTTTACTGTTAGCGCTGTTAGCACCGTTAGCTGTGAGCCGCCGGCTCAGCCGTCGCCATGTTGAGAGCCGTGCAGAGGCAATAGAAATGCTCCCTATCTCGAATTTAGCACCTTTAGCTTATTGGTCTGTGCTGTGATGTAAATAATTATTAATAGCGTTAAATAATCATTCCCATGTAGCTGTGCTGTTCTGTAAACGCAGTCAAAACAAACCACAGTGAGACAAAAACACACCTTCTGCCCAGTTTCATACAAATGATTCTATTGTCAGCGTCTCTCTGTTACCCTGAACTGTGTTCCAGATTAAAGCAGGGAGAAATGCTGAGAGGGGCCAAATTAAAAAGGGGATCACATTTTTCTAGTTGCCCCATCGTCGACTGACCGACTCACTGCCTTATTTAGTTATTTATGAACTGCTGCGTGACACACACATTTCCTCTCAAATAGTGTTTTTGTTGGGCTAATCCCTGAAGGGAATAACAAGGTAATGCCTCTTGATCTGATGCAGATGAGCATAAGCCATTAGGGCCACACAGAGGGAGACAGAGGTCTCTTTTAAATCCAAAACATTGCTAAATTTAAACCACTCAATGAAACTTCTCATCAGTGTTAAGCCCCTCCCTGACCTCACAGATGCTGTCGTAGTCCAACTTCCACTGAGTGAGGAAGTACATCTGTTGTTTCAGACGTCAGGGTTTTGGGAATTTATGCAACCGCCATCAATGACTGAATTTCACCTGAATCAACAATGACATCTATGTTGTAAAGCGACACATGAGTTGCATGATCCAGATCGTCAGAGATAAGCATTTTGCATCTCAAGGTTGCGTTGCCTCAATGTTGCGTCAGTGTTACAAATTTAATGTTACTCATCAAAAAAATACCCACATGATCAAAGCAGTGATTCCCCCATCAGGTCCGTTTGAGATGCTTTCTGTTGACCTATATGTGTCACTTTTTATTCTGCAGTACATGTATTAAACAGGAACTCCACCAAGGATATATAATGCAAACTGTATTGCACGCCACACAAGTTAATGACCCAGGTGTTCAGATCTCAGTGACCCATATTACTTGTTGGCACAGTGTTTTCTAGTCTAGAGTTTTATTTTTAAAAACAATTGTAACCCTTACCATGTTGATTCCTTGTCCTTTGTCAGTTCAACTACTTTTGATGTACTAGTACTGTTACCTGTACTTTCATTTTACATTTAGGGTCCCAGCTTACATTGGGCGAAGGCGGGGTACATCCTGGACAGGTCACCAGACTATCACAGGGCTGACACATAGAGACAGACATCCATTCACGCTCACATTCATTGGGGAAAACCCACACTAACACAGAACATGCAAACTCCACACAGAAGGGCCCCAGGCCTGATTTGAACCCGGAACCGTCTTGCTCTGAGGCAACAGTGCTAACCACTTCACCACTGTGCCGCCCTTACACATATCATCACTTATCAAAATATATTGATATAATGCATTGTTATAGAATAAACCAGTGGTCGCCAACTTTGTTTTGTTTGACTGTCAGATGAGCTGAAGTACCTCTTCATCAACACTAGGGTGTGTATTGGCAAGAATTTGGCAATACGATGCATATCATAATAAAGTGGTTACAATGTAATATATTGTGATACTGTAAGCAAGGCGATATTTTGTGATTATTTAAAATCAAATTTTAGGAAAACTGTCACAGTATACAGAACACACCGCCATTTGCATAAGTAAAAAAAGATCACTTTTTTATGCAATCAGAACAGTGGGATCTGCATTTACTATACCCTGTAACATCCAACATCACAGCACTACTTTGAGAGGGCACATACACTAAGATGGCGCATCTCGTTCGAAATGAGATAAAGTATTGACTGAGTTAATCTTTGCATGTAAACTATTGATTTAAAATCGATAGTATTTTTGAGAATCGATACAGTATCAAAAAAATATAATCTATGTAACACGAACAATCCTGTTCCAGATGTGTTTTTATGAGTATGTAGAATTATTTAAAACTATTAATTATATAAAAGTAGATATTGTCACAATACTTTTTCATACAAGACAGTGATCCTGAAATTGTTGATTTTTAGGCTTGCTCTCTTTTTTCAGTAGGATTAGTCAAATTTGGATTTGTACTACTGCTGTTTGGAGTAGCAGAAGCTGGGTGTTTCTACCGTTATTACTTTTACTCCTCTATTTTAACTTCTCTTCTCACTTGCTCACTAGTTTCCACACACTCTCACACTCTCAACAGCAGCAGGCATCAGGAAGGTGTTAACTCTGACTCATGTTGGTGGGAGGCGTGTCTTATGAGTTGTAGTTTATTTGTTATTAAAGTTGAGCCTCACAACAATTTGTAATCCTAAATACAAATATGTGGATATTTTTATTTTTTTTTTACTGAATATTTTTTAAATTTTTGTCAAAGTAGCTGAACTGCTCCATAATATTTCAGTAATAACAATCCAGTAATATAACAATCTAACAGTTTAAAAGGTGCTATTATTCATATATTGCGAATACTTTTATATTTGATCTGTACTTAAGGAAGATTATAAAGGCTAAAGCTGAACTTGTAAAGGACTATTTAAACGTTATGGTACTTTTACTGAAGTAAAGCATCATTGTCTCTGTCTACAAACTTGCAGACAAAAGCCGTTGGACAGTGGTTAATGTGGCAATGTCAACACACGTCTGGTGTGATTGTTCTGAGTTGCCGTACGTGAGTTGTGATTGTACCGGCTGATAAAGGCAGCTTCCCTCTAGAATGGGGAAGTAGATGCAGGCTGAGAGACGAGAGGGACAGATGAATGTTTTTTTACACTTTGACACTTGGACAAAAAAGTGTCATGACATGAAGCAACAGACAGCTGAGGACTAAAACTCAACAGGAAAAAAAAAGTTGGCCTGGATTATATAACTGGGTGATCAGAGATAATGAGCACCTATGCGGTGAGTTCATATTCATTTCTTACTTATAAAATGTCCTGCTTGTTAAATGGAGCTGAATGTGTTTCATGTGGTTGTTATGCTGATATAGTTCACTCATTTGGCTTTTCATTGTCAGAGTCGTTGCTAAGGACTCTGTCATTCTCACAACAAGCTAATTACTGTGGGGACTTGTGGGATCCAGTTCGATAACTAAAAACCGGCATGCCTGAGTTAAACAAGTACTATGCAGTGTGTGTTTCAGTCTTACAGAGCAACGGCAGCAACCGCCTCTCATTAACTTCAGTTGAATATGGGCACGAGTGTGTGTGTGTGTGTGTGTGTGTATACATCTATCTTTCTTTGTGAGGACCAATTTGAGTTTTAAACCTTCAGAGTGAGGACATTTTTGGAAAGTGAGGACATTTTTGCCAGTCTTTACTTCTTCAAAGGCCTGTTTGAGGGTTCATACGTGGTTTTAAGGTTCAGGTTAGAATTAGGTTTTGGTTAGTGTTTGGGTAAGGCATTTAGTTGTGATGGTTAAGGTAAAGGTTAGGTTAAGGGGCTGGGGAATGCAATATGTCAGTGAGTGCCCTCACAAAGTTAGAAGTACAGGGATGTGTGTGTCTGTGCTGTGGTTGTAGATCAAGAAGCATTTATAGCTGGCAGGATGTAAGCAGGCAGAGGTGTAGTTTCGGTGTTGTTGGGCTTCATGGCTTATCTTAACTGAAAAAATTTGTCAGCATCCTGTTTTTACAGATGGGTGTGAAATTTACCCATCATAACTGCCATTTTGAATTCAATATTTTGTAGCACAAATAGCGACAAATCTAGAGCGCCTGAAAGTGATCTTATTTATTTGTTGCAGGTAAATTATACAGAAAATGGAGTTGCGTTTTGAAATAAAATGAAATATAAATAATAACTGATCATCTGTGTTTCCTGTCTTTGTCTTCCTGTCTCTTTGTCTCTAGCTGTCACCTGATTTCCTCTTTGGGAGCCACCACAGAAATACTGACGGCGGTGGCTGGCAGATGAAACAGGTGAAACTCTTCTCTACCTGCCGCATTCTTTCATCGCCAGAGGGCTAATGCATTTCATCTCGAGTTTCACCTTGTAAAAAAAAAACCCGTCTGAGATTAAAGTAAGAGATAAGCTCCCTTTATCAGTTTTACATATTCCCCGTACACAACAGGATGCATTTGCTTAATAAAACAATACATCATACAGCTCTGGTGGTGTAGTCTGCCGCCTTGACTATGTCACTGTATAAGAATAATCCTGGTACATGTTATGTTTGCACATCTAGCACCAACATAATTAACAGTATGCCTGTACATAAGTATCTGCATAGACTGCCTGTTCGTCTTTTAAAAGAAGAAAACTCTTCCTTGTTATCCTGACTGGGAGGGTAATCCTAAGTGTTTTATGAGCGCTTAAAGGGCTTTTGATGGAGGGTATTTTCCTCATGAAAATCAATGAACTCGAGTCGTTAGATTTGCAAAAACTGCATCTCCACTGTATTACTGTAGAATACATTAAAGTAATGCCAGCTATGCTCTTTAGATTCTCAGAGATCAGCATTTATGCATATGAAGGTGGTGAAATAGCAACTCATGGTGTAAAAAGAAAGACTGTTACCCAAGCAGTTCTTACTGCAACATGTTGCATCACAGTGGGGTGTGGGTGCGCTTGGTTTTAAAGCCCTTTTAAAGGCCTCCTCTTACCAAAGGAGCAGATTTGGCTCTTAGTGCTAATCCTCCTTGCATGAAAAGATGGCAAACATTAGGAGGGATATTTAGTCTGATTGTTAAAACTAGGTTACAGGGATTGGGAAAGGTGCTTAATTATGGCTGCTGCTGCATGAAAAGTTGAAGTTGTGGAAATTTGTGTGCGATCATGTACTCTTGTATCTGTTCGTGCGTGGGATTGTAAGCATAAATACTTTGCATGCAAAACCAGGATACACATGCATGCATTTGTCTCACCGCACCTCCTGTGAAGTGAAGCAAAACAATTTAAACTTTTCACAGAAACTGCAGTTTGTCCCCAACTGACAGTATGTAAAGTGCTCAGCATAGACAGGCACTCATGTTTATTGGCAGTATTAGCTTCAGTTCATAGTTACGGTTAATACATGTAAATGAATTGATCTGACATGGTGGAAGGTTTTCATACTGGCTACCACTGTATGATTGTCTACTGAGAGAACTTAGAGCAGACAAAGATAAGAAAACCTGTTGAAGATGCGGAGGCAGTGTGAGGTGAGGTGATAATTAAACCCACATAAGAATGATTTACAAGCCAGCATCCAGTGTCCTGACTGTGGGACTTTGTAATCTGAACTATTATTAAGATTATTTAAGAGCTTTTACCGACACTTAGGGGTGGGGGAAAAACTCGATACAGCATAGTATCGCAATATTTTGCGTGGCAATATTGTATCGATACACGGACATCAAGTCTCGATCTTTTATTAGATAAACTATTAACCTCTTAACAATCCAACAGCCTGCCGGTGGGCCGGGGCGCTATTGTTTCTTTCAGAGGTTGTAGCGGTCTTAAAGTCTTAAATTCTAGAAGATACTGGTATTGTATGAAACTAGAAAAACCTAAGGAATCGATTGGTGCCTAACATGTCATGTTAGCTTGTCGGGAAGAATGCTAAATAACGCTCCAAAGTTAGGCTAAATTTTGGCAAGGAAAAACTGGCATGGCCATTTTTAAAGGGGTCCCTTGACCTCTGACCTCAAGATATGTGAATGAAAACTCTGAGATGAACAGTGTGACAACTGTATCGTATTACATTAAACAGATGTTAAAAAAACTGCAATTATCAGTTGAAAAAAAGGTAATAGATTCAATATATCGCAATATATCTTACGGAAATGTATAAAATCGCAATAAAATCGTATCCTTACTTAAGTATTGGGATAATAACGTATCGAGGGGTCTCTGGTGATTCCACCCCTCAGCTCTGATGTCCATCAGTCAGAGGAATAAAACTATCATCATCAATTCATCCACTGAAGCAAAATGAACCAATGAGGAAAAAATGTCCCGCTAGTGAGCAACGGTCCTCATCTTAGGTATAACATGGAATGAAAAGTTGAAACAGCAGATAGGAAACACAAATTACTGATTGTAGTGTCTGTACTCATACCATTGACTATTACACTATTAAGATGAGCACACAGTTACGTCATGTCTCATGTCTCATGTCTTCCTTGATTATGTTGCAAGTTTTGCATGCTTGTTTGCATGAATTGTAATCGCAAAGTATGTTGATAGCAAATGTGTCAACAACAGTAGCTCATACAGGAAATTGGGGGAGGAACTGCATGCTAGACTTTTGAAAAGGCCTCGATCTTTCTGTTGCTCCTCACTGTTGCTTGTTTGTGATTTTAATTGTTTAGGAATTTATGCTGATTGTGCTGTTGCACTCATTCAAGGTTGCTCAAGGCAAGAGCATCAGCTAAATACTTAAATATACAGTGAAGATAATATAAAGATAAAGGTTCTTCTATAGTCTCAGTAGAGACTTTAAAATACAATGGGAGCATATTGTATTTTTGTTTTCGTTCACACACATTAAATGAGTGATTGCTCTTTCCCCTTGTCCACCACTGACCCCAAACATTTGACCCCCGACCTTTAACCCCTGTGAAGAGCATGCAGCGCGCCGCCTCCTCTGACACCCTAAGCACAATGCCGTTCAGCAATGACGATGCCCGGTGCCGTAACTCTGCTGCCCTGCATGATGTCAAGCAGCAGCTCAGCCACTCCCAATCTATGATCCTGCCTGAGAACGGCAAGGTACTCATCTCCAGAGCACATACACACACAAGGTCATAAACTGTGTGTGTACAGTATTCACAGACATGCAGAGGGAAGAGGAAATGCAGATAAACATTTTTCACACAAAGCACTGGACGTATGCAGATATACACATACAGACAAATGACGGCCACTGGTGACGGCCACTTCCTGTCTTTCAGATGGTCCAGCAGTGCAGAGATTACTCCTGTAATGTGACCAACATCGTCGTTGAGCCTCCGTCTCCTGAGAGCTCTCCAGACAGTGATGGCTGCACACCGGTGAGGAAACACTGCTTTTTACTTTTGAAATGAAAAATACCTGTACATGAGTATAATATTTTCTATTGATTTAAACGTCTTATTTATAACATTTTAGTGTAGACGAATATTTAAAAAAATAATAATACATCCACAGAGCTTTCAGAAAAGTGTCACCAATTATCACCTAAAAACATATTTCCCTATCAACCCCTAAGGAAAACTAGTCAAGCAGATAGTTTTCATTTTATTTGCATATATTGTGTGAGTGAAAGTGCACTGTGTCTTTACAGGGGAAAAAATGTAGCTGTTACTCAGTATAATCCACAGACATCACTGAAAGGATTTCACTATGGACTATTAATTAAGAGAAACAGAGAAAACTGTCCACAGCAAGGTCTTTGGATTAATCTGAATACTTGTATCTGGAAAAATATGTTTTTCAAATGTCATTTTTCAATTCTTTGAGCACAACAAATGAACTGAACTTAAACTTAAAAGTCTCAGCGGTGGATCTCTCAAAACCTATTCAAATAAAATAAACCACTACTAGCTTTCCTCTTTCTCTGTTCTCCCTTTAAAACCCCTGTTTTTCCTCAGTTTGTTCCTCACAGTCTTTATATACTGTACTCAACACTTATAACTTGGTAGTTGATATTAAGTCTTCTCTCTTACACCTTAAACAGGGCCATACCGCAGTGGGAGATTTTAGAGCAGCTCCCCTCCCGCTATTTTTTCAATGATGCAACATTCAAGTTAAATGGGTTTCGCTCAGGATGCAGCATATTACACAGAGGAAAAGCCCTCTGCTGTACTTTACTGTTAACATTTCATTATTCAAGCCGTTCTTGCCTAACTTGAGTGATAACATTAGTGTGGCAATATAAATATTACTGCTTGAATATTGCAGATTGTGCTTTTAACCCTTATAACGTGTTCTCAGGAGTTGGAGAAAGCTGGCCTCTTGAACAAGACAAAGATTGCAGAAGGAGGCCGGAAACTGAGGTGAGGCTGCTCCCATTCCAGACAAAAGAAGTTTAATTAGATTGCATTCATTTGTGTAAATAATGTGTTTTGAATTGATGTAGGCAGGTATGATTTTCTGGACTTGATCACATCTGACCAGTATACACTTTTTTTTGGGTTGCAGGAAAAATTGGAGCCCCTCCTGGGTGGTGTTGGTCGGGAACAGTCTGGTTTTCTTCAAAGATCCTAAATCACAGACACCTTCCAGCTGGGTAAGAGCTCAGACAAACTGTCTTTAATGCCTTTAGTCCACTTAGCGTCTTTGCAAAAACATAAATAAGTGTCTCTTTCTCAGTAGGCTATACAATAAATAGACTGGGTGGAAAATCACTCCATGAAGCTAATTTCTTAAAATCCTCAGCAAACTCCCATGAGTTATTTTCTAAGTGATGATGTCAGTTTCTCTACATGGTGGATTTTTTATTTTATATTTAAACATTGTGAAGTAACTTTTGAAGCCAGCAGACTCTGTTCCGTTGCACAAAGATCAGTAGCTTTTTACAAACCCAAAAAGTGAGCACACAGCTGGATATTTCTGTTCATTATGCTGCACACATTTCTGCATGATTTAACAGTGAAATGACACACATCGACACTTCTGTTCATAAAACAGGAGACACAGACCTATTGCAGGTGTTGTGTGTGTGAAAGCTGGTCGGCACCCAAATTTTTAGAAACTGATATGGGTTGATTCAGCCAAGTAAGAAAATTAACTAAACCAGATTTTTTTTGTATGTGTACCTGCTTATTGATAAAACAGAAACCAGGAAACAGTCGCCCTGAGAGCAGTGTGGATTTAAGAGGAGCACAGCTGCACTGGGCCAACGAGCTGTCCAGCAAGAAGAACGTCTTCAAGGTAAGAAACGAGTGGAATAACTATCAGAAAACCCAGTGAAAAGATCTCAAGGTATCATGTAATCAACCTCAAACACTCTCATTCATAATAAATAAACGCGTTACAAAACTGCTCTTATCGAAAATGTTCAGACTTCAATGACTTTCATTTTCATTTGAATAGTTGCAGTAAGCTGGCGTAGAGTGAGGACATGTTGTAGCAGATAAGGAGTAAAATATAGCATCAAATTTCTGTCAGTAAAGGATCCTTATCAATTAGGGAAGTGAGAGTAGGCTGCTTTCTTTCAACCGGTCACTACAGTGACCTTCAATGAGGAAGAGGAAGCTGTAAAATTAGTTTTACAGTGAAATCTGTTTATGAAATGAGCTTAACACATGACAACTGACAAACTGGTTGAATAAGACGTGTGGAAAAAAGAAAAATATACATTTTAATTCCTCACTGGGGAGCTTTGCAGACAGTTTGTCCCACATTAATGTGGTTTGTGAATGTGTGTGTTGTAGCTGAGGACCGTGACGGGCAACGAGTTCCTGCTGCAGTCGGAGACGGACTCTCTGATCAAAGAGTGGTACAGGACCATCCAGAACGTCATCGACAGGCTGGTGAGACACACAGAGTTGTTGTACCACTTCTCTGTTAGTGTTAAAATGGTTTCACTTTGGATAAATCTACCTTTTACTGAACTTTAAACACACCGTTAACTCCTTCCTGTCTTGTTCTTTGTGTTTTTTCTTCATTTTTCATTGAGATGTATATCAGCCTCATAAATCCACTGTCAGATGAGCCTTTAATTGAAGCATAATTTTGGTTTCTTAGACAATTCACACAGCTCTCTTTTTGCTTAATAGCATTGTGTAAATGTTTCTCTGTTGGACTTCCGAGCAGCCTCTTTGAACAGATGCTTTAAACAGCATGTGGTGTAATGTTTGTATATGACAATGAGCGCTGCCTTCCAGGACCGTGAAAACCCGTTAGACAACGTCCTTCTGTACTCTCTGAGGCGAGCGGGCAGCGTGGAGATGCTGGAACACAGCGGAGACGAGGATGACAGGAGAACGTCGCGTAAGTCGTCACCACGCGATGCCTCTCATGACTCCACACTAACTTCCTTCCTTCACATAAAACCGTCCCCGCCCTCCTCTTCAGTTTTCTCTCACTCCATCATCATCATCATCACTCGTTGTTTTTCTAAACTTCCACACAGGCTTCTTGCATCCCTCCATCCTCTCCTCCATCCTCTCCTCCATCCAGCCCACTTATATTTTCACGCGGCCCCCGTGGCAAATAATCCCCCCATCAGTCCTGTCTCACCTCCGCCGTCGCCCGGCCCTCCCGCTTTTCATCCTCACCACCATACCCTCTCATCTACTCTCCTGCCCCGCCGCAGCCCAACGCCCCGCACTGACCTCCTCTTCCTCCTTCTCTTCCTTCTACTCCTCCACCTCCTCCTTTCCTCCCTCTGCAGTCCCTCGCTCGTCATCCAACCTGGAGAACACGGAGAGGAAGAGAGTGAAGACCCGGCTGAAGAAGCTGATCCTGAAGAGACCTCCTCTGCAGGCGCTGCAGGAGAAAGGGCTCATTAAAGGTGAGATTTCCTTTTGAAGTTTTACGCAAGTATCCTTTACTCAGCAGTACACAGTGCTTAATATATTACAAGACTGCGCTTTTACAGCTAAAATAATCCACTAGACTTTAGTCGTGAAGATGAATACATTTAGCTGTTTAACTGAGCTGCATCCCAGTTGTGATGGCTGGCAGGGAATCTCAGCATTTATCCTGCAGTGATGCCACATCCCCTCGTGAATACGCATCGCAATCCTCCTCGTCGGTTTAGTAAGAGCTTCTCCAAAATTACGTTTTTCACACTGCTTGTCTGCTGATTACACTATGATGACATTACATTACATTTATTTAGCTGACGCTTTTATCCAAAGCGACTTACAATAAGAACATTCACCCATGACCGTACCAACCATAACATCTTTTATGGATCCTTCTTAAAAGCTGAAACGATCCTTTGTGTTTTTTTTTCCATATTCTAAGCAAATAAAGATGCAAATAGGTGACAAATTAAAAACCTGAATACAATAGTGGAGAAACACAATGAATGCAGATTCTTCCATTCAGAGGTTGCTGAATGGTTTGAGTATAAAAATCATATCAGAATTATATTTTATGGCCTTCACAGACACCAGATCTCAACCCAATTGAACACCGATGGGAGTATTTATTTTTGTTTATTTAACCTTTATTTAGCCAGGATAATCCCATTGATATATTTAATTTGCAAGAGAGTCCTGGCCAAGATGGCAGTGTAAAAGATTCACACAAGCACCACATAAAAATACAAATAAAATTCTTAAAAACAAAACAGCAAAAAGTTAAAGACAACATAAAAAGATTCAAAATTTCACATAAAAGAGACAACAGACTTAAAACAAACAGCAAGTTACATCAACCAAAGTACCCAGACTAATACATTCAGTGCTCAAATAGTCTCATACTTGTAAAATAATCTAGTTTAAAATGTCTCTGTAGCTCACACCAAGTTGAGGGTCCAAAAATGTTAAAAGGGCTTTCACCAAAAACGGTGCAGGTTCTAGGAAAGAGGTACCTAATTTGAGTTCAGAGGCTCTATCTGTTCTGGTGACTCATGGTAAGACAACAGCTTGTTGTGTTTTTCCATTAATTGGTCATACTTCTATAACACTTCCTCTATAATAAGTATTTTTGAAAAGATGTTCCGTATTTTCAGAACTCTTTTACAATGACTCTTTAAGTTAAAATAATTGTTATGTTAGCGTTCAACTGCAACAACTTCCACAAGACTTGACTTTCAGACAAAGCAGTATCCTGAAAAAGAGGAATAATTCAAAGTGCTCTAAATGGTATAGCTAATCACTACAGGAATGTTTTTGCTTTTGTTGAAAGAAGGTAAAACAGTCTAGAAACAAACATGAACTCTTTAACACAATGTTCTTTTACAGTTTCTTGTCCATATTTTAAATAAAAAAAACATCCTTCTCTAAAAGTATTTTTTTTGTGTTTATGTGATAGCAAGCAGTAACGAGAAGACACAAAGAGAGGAAGAAAGACATGCAACAAAGGTTCCCGACCAGATGTTGCATGTGTTCAGCGATTACAAAGGCCACCAGCAAAGATAAAACAATTATTTGGTTATTGTTGAAAAGCTACAGCTCCTTTTAAAGCTGCAGTGGGTAGAAATGGAGCAAATATAATTAAAAAAAGGTATTTTTTATAAAACAGTCACTATATCCTGACAGTAATGCATGAGACAGGTAATCTGAAAAAAATCATGTGCCTCTGTGTCCTCCGGTGCTCCTAATGACATCTGCAAGATTTCACAGACCGGAGGAAAACAACCAATCAGAGCCGAGCTGGAGCCTACGTCTCTGAGCAGCTGTCAATCACTCGTGAACTCCGATCAAACGGTCAAACTAGGCAGCGCTGATCAAATATGAATCAATATTCTGTTACTGTAATGCCTATTTCTCGCCTCAAATGTAAAGCTAGTTTGACTGTTTGATTGGAGTTCACAAGTGATTGACAGCTGCCTCCATTGAATGAACAGCCAATAGGAATGCTCTCTCTGAAATGACCAGTGATTGGCCAAAGTCTCCCTACATGGGTTAGATTTTCTAAAACCTGAAAACAGAGCCATGATGAGGTGCAGAAGTCTAGTTATCTCTCAGAACACTTGAATTACAATATGCTGAAAGGTTATTATGGATTTTTTGCCCAATGATGCCAAAAACATTCAGCCTACTGCAGATTTAAAGCTTTGACCGAATGCCAACGGGATGTGTAACCTCAACTGCATCCTTGTCCACTAGGTGGCGCAACATGATTTTCTGCATGTTTTTAGAAACTGAAGAAGCTGTTCAGATGAATGGAAGCGTCTGTTGATTCATAAAAAGATGTCTCCGCAAATACTTTCCTAGTTACTCTCAATGTAATAATTAATTATAGTTAATTATGGTTAAACTGATTTGATATTCAAAAGCAAGTTCATCACAGTCCTTAGCAGAGATAACACAATATGAGGATACAGCAGTATAATGGTAGCATGCCATAGAGTGAAGGTCTGTATGTGATCTTTTTTCACCCTATAGGATCCATAGTACAGTACATGAGTTGCATTGCATCATCAAGGGTGAGCTTACATCGCTGCTGGCAACACAGAGGTTTCATTCCATAGTGAACAGTACATTTATCTCCAGATTAACTTGAGCTTGAGGCTCTTACATCATGTCTTGACACAGTTACTTGAGGAAAAAAAAGACATAAAAACTGTGTTTTTGTCCGTCCGTCATCCCCCTTCAGATCAGGTGTTTGGCTGTCGTCTGGAGATGCTCTGTGAGAGAGAGAAGAACACCGTCCCTCGCTTCGTCAGACTTTGTACCGATGCTGTGGAGAAGAGAGGTACAAACACTGCAAACACACAGCCAGCTCCTGCTAATGTGATTCACAACTTCAAGGGGGGACACATGAGGAAACACTCCTCAATCCTGTTTTGAGCATCAGCCACTTGACAGCAGTTGTGCACCTCCTGTTCAGCTCCGTGACACAAATCACCTAACACACATTTACTGAAAAATGTTTGTGATTGCCCGACAGAGAGACGACTAAAAACGCGCAGAGAGGAAGTCGTGACAGCTGCCAGCTGGAGACAGATCTAAATGAGAGAAAATGGAGTTGTTTAGAAACAATGCTGCAAATAAATATTTAATACACTCAAAAAAATCTGTGTCTTGACCACAAGGGCTTTAAAAACACGGATTTAATGAATTAAATATTTCCATGGAGTTGTTTCAGATTGAGACATTTACATTCAAGGCCGTGACAGACTGAAAAACTTTTAGGACAAAGTAGCTTCTGGAAAAACATAGAGGAATTATTTTGATAATTGTCATAGTTACAGTATATAATGATTCTGTAGGAAAGGAAGAAGGTAGATTATTTTTTTTCAGCATACTGTGTTAATTCAAGGTCACTCCTCTGTTAGTCTTCCTGAGGTTTCTCCCTTGGTTGTCCTGTTAAATTGTGTCTTTATCTTGAAAATAATCATTATTTTCATCATTGATTAATCTGCTACTAATTAACTATATTAATATATAATAATATATATTGTTATAAAAAATATATGGTTTATAGAATAGTGTAAAAAGGACATTGTAATTTCCCAGAACCTTAGGTGAGGTCTCCTTGTTGCTTTTATTATTTTTATTACTTACTGCAGTTCAAAACCCAAAGATATTACATTTTAAATAAATAAATAATTATTCACATTTAAGAAACCATTCTTAAATTAACTTCATTTGACCTATGACCAATGAATGAGCAATGCAGGTTTAGGTTTTTCCCCCCACGTGGCTGAATGAACGCTGTATGTTTTATAGCAGTACCATGATACACACATATCCGTCAGTGGCTCCTTGTGACTGTGAAGCTGTGGATTTTCAACTCAAAGCTCTGATAAGATGCTAATAGTTAATATATCACAAAAGCCTGCTTCTTCTACAACTGACCACGGTGTTGATCTCATCATGGAATTTGTTGACAGTAATGAAAAATATAGAATATCATCAGTTAAGGATTTTAATCATCAATGGGTCACAAGGCCTGACTTGTTCTACAATGTCTAACATTGAAACCAGTGAGGAAAAAAAGCAGAAACTCAATGTCATAACAGACCTTTGTAGGCACTTCATCAAGCTTTGCGCTATGAAATGTTGAGAGGAAGTTCTCATAGGGGGTCATGTGATCATGCAAAATGTAACTTTAAAAAAAAAAAAATGTAGGTGTCTAAAAATGCCAAAATGTGCTTCTGCTTGACTTTATTCGCACGCTTTTGGGCACTTATGCAACAAAACCAACTTCCCAGGCTCGCTAAATTATTGATGTGCAGAAAAGCAAAACAATTATATCAGCTATGACTGCCTTAAAATCTGAGGAACTATTTTAGTTTTTTCATGAAGGCAAGTTTTAAATAATGGAATACGTGTCAGTTTGGTTTTGATATTAACCGAGTTAGGAGTTAATAGATGCTTAGACCCTCCAGTGATCTGACCAGCTCTCTGTGTGGTATGTTGCAGGACTGGACGCTGATGGCATCTACAGAGTATCAGGGAACCTGGCAGTGATTCAGAAACTACGCTTCCTGGTGGACCACGGTGAGGATGAAGGGGAGGAAGAGGGGGGAAGAGAAAACTGATCGGTATCGATGATTAATTTAGTCTCTGACAATGAATGAAACCTGCGAGGGAAATGTGGGGGGAAGGAGAGAAGCGGTGGCAGGTAGAAGTTCATCAGAAATCTTTGAATTTGATCTCCTCCTCTTTGTTCAGCCTTTTAAAATCAAGATAAATGCCATCTGATGCTTTTTCTGTCCATCCTGATTACATATGATATTGTATAACTACAACACACACACTCTCTGTTCACCTGCTTTAAACGTGATTGTCTCGCTCCCACCACACGGCATCCTTTTGATAAGGTGGACGCCAAAGAAAGCCCACTGACTAACTGTTGGTTTTTGCAGAGCGAGCGGTGACGACAGACGGCCGTTACATGTTCCCGGCAGAGTTGGTACAAGGTAGATTCAGACTGACGGGGAAAAAACGGCTGCTTTCACGTGTTACTCAGCCTGCTTGTTTCTGTGCATCATGTGTTTGATAAATGTCAAAAACTTCCCACACACAGACCGACACGCAGAGCTGAGCTGCGGCGCAGACGTGCAGCGAACAGTTTGCTGGTTGTGCTACCATTTGCTTAATGTATGTGTGTCCCTTAGGCTTTACTGCTTTAAGTTTTCTGATGTAATAACATGCAGCAGGTTGTACAGCGGCGTCTCATACGGTGCACGGCTGCCACCAAGTGGACGAAACGGAGAATCGAGCTGCAGCTTGTGTACTGTGATGTGCTCTAATCTCTCACTGACTAATGCTTCTCATCATTAGAGACTTGTTAGAATCATAAATATTGAACTTCTTGACACTGAGGTCAAATTAAAGCTCTTTATTTTTTCCCCTTTGGTTCTTATGATGCAATTTGAGAAGCATTGGTCAGGCCTGGATTTTAAGATGCTTTACATGTGTTTGTGCTTCTGTGTCTTCTCTGACTTATTTCTATCTCCCTCCTGCAGCTACAAGCCTTCATGTTACGCCTCAGCACTGACACAAATTCACCCTCTGCTCTGTTGATGTTGTTCACTAAACGATACTGTGACTGTAACTCTACTTCTTTCTCATTATAATTCTAACTCTTTGTCTCTGTTTTTCACATTGCCTTGCCTTTTGTTCACATCCTCTGACCCTGTCTGTCTGGATTTCTCCTCCTCCTCCTCCTCCCTCCCCGTGTCTCAGAGGAGAAGCTGGATTTGGACCAGAGTGATTGGGAGGACATTCATGTCGTCACAGGAGCTTTGAAACTTTTCTTTCGCGAGCTTCCTGAGCCCCTCGTGCCCTTCGGCTTCTTCACCGACATCGTGGAGACAGTCAGTGAGTGACCAGCTTCATCCCCAGTTTATTTTTTATATACTGTATATACCCTCCGCCTTCATGTGGAGCATCACTTCATACAGAATGACACTCATTTTTGATCAATCTAAGGCAGGAATTAAAATTAAAAATGTTATCTGCTTAAGTTTTTTTGAAATAAAAGACAATTCTCAGTTAAAAGCACCTTTATGTTTGAGATGAGACATTTGAGACATGGACAGTGTTTTAATCAAGTTTTTGTGCGCATTCATGGCCTTTTATTTGATTCTGTGTTGTAGAAATCGAACAGGAAATGAGGGCAAAGAGAGAGAGGGGGGATAATATGCAGAAAAGTCCTTGGCCAGACTTAAAGTGGGGATGTTGCAATTACATGATTGGCTTCTTTTAAAAGGATAGTTTGGGTGTTTTGAAGTGGGGTTGTATGAGGTACTTGTCCTAGTCAGTGGATTACCTACCGTAGATGACGGTCGGCGCGCCCCCAGCTTGGAGAAACAGACAAGAGTCACCGCACAGGAGGAAAGCAATGTACAGCTGTTGACGGGGACGTCAGCAAAAGAAAGGCTTACCTTAAAAAAATCATTATCAGTTTAAGTTTACGGCATATTTAGAATATTTTCACCGCTTTACGTTGTGGTCAGACGGCTGTTTCCAATGGGGAACTGAAGCTGTTGTATCTGTCTATGCTCTCGCCAAAGCCACCAGACTCCATTGAAAAAAACAGTAATTTTACCTCACAGAACATGGAGGTTGCTGGTCTACTGCTGCCTCGATCGGTTAGTTTGTATCTGTTATTGTGTGACTTTGGTGAATTCGAAATGACCAAAGTCACACAATAACAGCCGTGTTCTACGAGGTAAAAATGCTGTTTTTTAATGGAGTCTGGTTGCTTTGGCGAGAGCATAGATTGTGTGTGTATGTTGAGTGTACAGCTATCTCACGACAAGGCAACCAGCAAAAATATTCGAAACATAGTGTACACTTAAACTGATATTGATTTTTTTAGGTGGGTCTTTCTTTTAGGTGGCAGAAATACGTTTTGCTGCTGACCCCATCCACAGCAGTACATTACTTTGCTTCCTTGCGGTAACTCCTGTCTGCTTCTCCAAACTGGAGGCGTGCCGACCGTCATCTACTGTAGGTAATACACTGACTATAGATCAGTACCTCATACAACCCCACTTCAAAATACCCAAACTATCCCTTTAACCTCTAGGCCACCAGGACACCCGCGTAGGAATCTCAACTTAATATTTTTCCTCTGATCTGTTTTTATTTTGAATACGCATACTAACACTGTTGAATCAAAACCAGGACAGTCTGGGTTGGAGAGTTCACCCCCTCTTTACTTGGGCTCTTTCACACTTTCAAACTGTGGTGAAAGTCATTTTCATGATTATAGAATATGCTTTATTTACAGCACTTTTCCACCTCTAGAAAATGTTGCGCAACACCACATATATCAGGAAAGATATATGGACACAGTAAAATAAAATGGTGCTTCCCAAAAAGAAAATTGCGTGAGTTCCAATGCGAGAGAAGAATAATTACATACTGACAAAACTGAAATTTATTGAGCAGTATTGAATTCAAATGAGGTGATGGTTTTACTGCATAAAAATCCTCACAGTATAAATCCTCACTGCATTTCTTTTCACACAGCTCCCATAATCCTCAGCTCATATGTGTTATTTAATATTTTTCTTCTTGTCAACAAATGCCATAAAAAGTAGTCTTTCACTACTTTACGACTTCCCTACCCCGTCTGTGGCAGTCCATTCAGACTTAAACATTTAAAAATGGACTGCAAATTTATAGTTAGATTTTTTTTAAAGGCCAAATGTTTTCCAAAACAGCTGGTCACGGTAGGTATATGCAAATGTTACTCAAAAAGAAACACATTTGGGGACTATTTTCAGCAGCGGATTAATACACATTTGATGCTCTAGTGAGTATTTATGGCGTTGTCATAATAAAGGAACATGTTATCCAGTGCAGCAGGTGAGGCCCAAAGATGTTTTTAACAATTTTGAACAATGATGCAGGTCTATTGCACCAAATCACACCATCAACGCTTTTTTTCATTGTTGATTAATCTGTAGATTATTTTCTCTATTAATCGAATAGTTGTTTGATCTATAAAATGTCAGAAAACGGTGAAAAATCTATGTTTCCCAAAGCCCACCATGATGTCCTCAAATGTCTTGTTTTGTTCACAACTCAAAGATATTCAGTTTACTGTCGTAGAGGAGTAAAGAAACCAGAAAATATTCACATTTAAGAAGCTGGAATTAGAGAATTTATTTTTTTTTTTTAATTACTCAAACCAATTAATCCATTATCAAAATAGTTGCCGATTAATTTAATAGTTGACAACTAATCAATTAATCGTTGCAGCTCTTCTTGAAAGAAGGATCAATTCACGAATTTCCTTTCATGTGATTTTATCTGTTGACTTAAAAAAATGTGTGTGTGTGTGTGTGTGTATATATATATATATATATATATATATATAGTGTATAGTAGTGTATACACACACACACACCAAACTTCCTTCAACTGCATTCTTTATCAATTAATTTGCATGAACTAGTGTGATACAGCAATTTATCATAATATCTTTTACTTATCCTGAAACAGTAGATTATCTGGCACTTCAAAATAAATTACATTCGGTAAGAAAACTTGCATATTAAGAAAAAATGATAATAATTCTTGGCATAAATTCCCTGTTTTTTTTTGTTTTTTTTATCAATCCATGGGACTTTTTGTTTTTGCACAGGGAGTGCTCATCAGCAGTTCACAGTTTCACATCAAACCACAGTGGTGATAGTTGATAACTGCATGCTGCTTTATCAGATTAGATAGAGGATGCTAATGGAGAACATGTGATATCAGTCACTGGATGTAAATCAGATGCTAATAAAGTTTCATGAAATGGAAAGCAAATGATGACATTTATTGTGATCTGACACGTCTCTTGCTATGTGTTGCAGAGATGTCAGACTACATGGACAAAGTGGATCGTTTGAAGTGTCTGGTGCTCAACATGCCTCCTCCAAACCATGACACGCTGCAGTTCATGTGTCGCCATCTCAAACGGTGAGAGGGCGGAAATGAAACCGCGTGCATTTGTCTTCGTCTTCTCTGTCTCTGTGCCCTGAAACTGCCACATTTCATAACGCTGAATATTCCCTTGGGATATTTCGGCACGAAGGAGTGAACCGGATGCCCTTGTAGGAAAATAAAAATCTCCAACCCTCATAACTTTTCTTTTTAAACCTGACCACAAGAGGGGGTAGTTTCCTCGTCGTTCTCAGTAATTTTCTGTCAGGGATTCTTTGGCCACGGCTCTCAAAGTATGCCAGTGCTGTACCAGGATCACACTGTTGTTAAGTTTGGGTCCCTGTGAAGATGAAAAGGCTGGAGGAAGATGAATGGCATACGATGTTCTGCGAGCCAGTTCCTTTTACAGTACATAAAATGTGTGTTTTTTACCGCCTATGGTTTTTCCTTCCACTCAGGGGTGAGTGTTCGTGTTCTGAGGCCGATGTTTGTGCCAGGGTGTGGTGGGCCCCATGAATTTGTCAACTCTGTGTCTTTCTCTCATTTTCTCCCCGCTGTCATTCCTTTCCCCCCTCGCTCTGTTTCTCATTTATTATCTCCCTGCTCAATCACCCCCTTCGCCTCCTCTCTTGCTCACTCGCTACCTTCATTTCCTTTGCTTCCTCTCCATTCTCTTCCTTCTTTTCTTTGTATTCTCCCTTTTCCTCTTCCTCCCCTCTTCCTCCTCTTTCCATCCCTTTCTCCTTTTCTCTCCCTCCTCCTCCTCATCCCTCCCCCCACGCTCTCCTCCTTGCCTCGAAGGTCCCATGGGAGCCTTGTGGTTCGTCTGCTGGAAGGCATACCAACACCACCGCCGCCACCACTGGAACCTCTCTCTTTTCTCTCTTCCCTCTCCTCTCCCTCCCTCTCTCTCTTTTTTCCTCCTCTCTTTTTAATGTGGAAGTTTTGAGCAATTGCTGGCTGCTTCTGTGGCTTGGTGGGAATGGCATTTTTAGAAGAATGCCTCATGCTGTGGCTTAAACCCATTCCTGCGTCCCCCCTGATCTCACACACACACACACACATACACACACACACACACACACACACACACAGAGACACACTCAAACACACCAACATAGGTGGATACAGGCGGTGGATTTAGACAACTTATGTGCACAAATTTAGATCGCAAAATGCAGATACAAGGTCACGAACATGCATGCAAAAACAAGATGTCACTGGTGGACGCTGATTCTTTTAGTTGCTGTCCTTAGTATAAAGATGTCACATGCTGACCGCAAGAATGAAGCCGTATGGGCAGTTAGCCGTCATTTATGTGCCGCCAGTCCCGAAGAATAATTTAAACAAGAACAAAGCCTCTAGCCATGTTAGCTTCTCTAGGAGGCTGTACTCAGGCACAGTGGTGCTTTGAACTAAATGCTAACGTCTGCATGCTCACAATGACAATGCAAACATGTTGATGTTTAGCAGATTTACCATGTTCACCATCTTAGTTTGGCATGTTAGCATGCTAACATTTGCTAATTAGCATTAAATTCGAAATAAATCCGAGACTGATGGGAATGTCATTAGTTTTGCAGGATTTTGGACATAAACCAAAAAATTAGTAAGGTTCAAATTTGCACTTGATGATGGCTGAAAAGATCACCCATTATTGCAACTTATTACAACAACTCATCCTGAAGGGGACCTGAATGTCTGCACCAAATTTCATGGCAATCCCTCCAATAGTTGTTGAGACATTTCACTCAAAAAACCACAAATGTCAACCTCATGGTGGCGGCGCTGGAGGAAATGTCAGGGGATCACAAAAAAAAGTCATTAGAATACATCATCTGAAGACCATTAAAGTCTGTGCAAAAGTTCATGGCAAGACATCCAACGGCTGCTGAGATATTTCAATCTGGGCCCAAAGTGGTGGCCTGACTGACACTGCAGTGCCATCCCCAGAACCATCCTGCTCACATATGACCAGAAATTCTTTGTTGTTGCTGATATTTTAGATGTTAAACCAATCTCTTCCTCTGTTTCTGATCTCTCTCTGCAGGGTGTTGGAGCGTTCAGGCACCAACCGAATGACCACCCAGAACATCGGCATCGTGTTCGGGCCGACCCTGATGCGTCCAGAGCGGGACAACGGCAACATGGCGGTGAATATGGTTTACCAGAACCAGGCGGTGGAACTCATCCTCAGCGAGTTTGACCACATCTTTGGAACAAGAGGCCCCTCTTGATCTTCTCGGACAGAGGAGGGGTTGGGTTGGTTGGGTGGGTGGGTGTCGGGGGAGGGGGGGTGGGTGGGGGTCAGAAAGCTCCTTCAGATCAGACGAAAGCACAAGTAGTGCAGCGTTTGTGTCCTCTTTGCCTGTTGACTCATGTGGTGTAAAATGGGTTTCACATCAAAAAGATAATTACGGGGTAAAAAAGAACCAGGACAGAAAGCTGCTAATCATGACATCTGGCCTCCATATAAAGCCATGTTAAAACAATAATAGTAAAACAAACCAATTTTAGCTGCAATACTTGTGTCTTTGAGTGCAGATGTGGAGAGCAGCCCCGGTGTTTCGGAGCAGACGCCTCCTTGTCACTTTTCCTTGATGTTTCAGACTCGATCAGAATAAATAAAAGCCATGAAAGTGATAAATTTCCAGCTAGCTGAGTATTAATTTATCAAGGAATGTGAGGGAGGATGTGTCTTAACGTAGCTCTGAAACTCAGCGGAACCATCTCACTGTGAAATGCACCAGCACCTCTCGCAGCACGGCTGGACAGATCCCACCTGCAGTGGAAAGCAGAAGATATACTGTAAAATATGCAAACAAGCAGGAAACAAGCTGGGCGTGTAAAGGTGACCACATCCCTGCTGAACTTATACAGTGTTTAGATGAAGAGTTTTTATGTTCATTTCAAACTTAAGAGGTGGAACTCTTCAAAGCATGATTTCAGCGAGGGGATAAACGTGCCAACAAGGCAGCAAATGTTCCTTTGTACCAAATAGTACTTTGTAGTGAGTGTGGACCTTCGAAGCTTCCCTTATTGTACAAACGATTGGATCTGTCTTCTATTTTTATTAGTTCAAACTAACTCCGATTAAGTTAAAAAAATATTAAATTGTAAATATGTGAAATAATGTCTTTGTCAACTAGTAGCACTTTGCATACAGTGTGTAACCTCAACATCATAAATTAGCCAAATTCAAACTGATACATTTGCTTAAAAAAAAACAGTGTGTCGTTCAAATATTGCTTGGACCTGATTGTTAACTCTCCTGCAATAAAAAAAGTAAAAGTGAACAAACTCATTGTTGTGATGTCTGGTCAGGTTGTTTGTAGCGCGCGACGGGTTTCGTGAGAGATAGTAGAAGTGTGTGGAGGTATGTGGGCCTCAGCGGGCGGAGGCATCCCCTGTGATTGGTGCAAATGCTGCTTTTAATAACAGAACAAAAGAGGAACTGGAAATGCATATGTTTAAAAAATGTGGATTTTCCCCAAAAACCCTCTCACTCTCTCACTCTGTGGCTTTGGTAATTTTATATTGACTGTGGGTTTGGCAGAAGACAAAAAAGAGCAGAACAGAGGGACAAGGGGAGGAGGGGGGGGGAGAAGAGCTCAGAGATTTAGCAAAGTTTTATTAGATGTATTTATTCATTTTTATGTCCATATTATTTCAAGTCATGTGAGTGTGTGAGGAGGATGTGTAGCTGATTGATGGGGAGTCATCTGAACTTTTGATCAGTGTGTCCAAGGTCGTCCTCATTTGATTGGCACAGAAATATTTTCTACTTAAATAGACAACCACACTTGTTTATTTGATCTAAATGCATGTACGCACATAGTCATCACAGTTTATACATGTATCCCTCAGTCTGTGCTGCACTTTCTGGTCAAGTGTGTGTTATTATATTACGTAAAGAAAATATAGCACCCTCGAAACATTAAATTATGAAGTATTTTTTTACCGTATCTTTTGTTCCCTCTCCAAATTCTAAAATTGAAGGGATTTTTCTATCAATAAAAACCCAGTAGTGGCATTAAACTGCTGTAGTCTCGAGCTTTGTGATGTGTTTTATTTCTCTTGGTGTGATGGTGCTAATCACTCCCTGAAATAGAATCAGTCCGTCAGGGACACAATCAAACACCCCTCCCTCCCAATCAGCATTGTGTTGGCAGCGAAAGTCAAACTCAGTTACTTTTCTCTTTCTTCAGTTTCTTTCTTTTTTCCTTTCTTTCTTCTTTGACTTATTAATTACATATGATTTATAACAACAGTCTTTAAAACAATGCAAAATATCAATCGCGCTTCCGTATGATCTGTATTTTAGTCAAATGTGCAGGCGTTACTTTGAATGTAGACAAAACAGCAGAAGTGCTGCAAACCTTTGGAGAAATTAGCTTACAACAGATTTTTGATACATGGACCGATGAAATGAAACAGCACGACCGTTTTGCATCTGCGGATAGTTATTTTGTTTGCTGCAACACTAAAACATGTTTGAGTGCGTGTAGGTATTTATTAAAAAATGTGAAAGTTAAGAGAATGAGACGGTTGTGAAATGTTTTCATCTGTTACGTGTTTTTCATCCAAGTAACTGATTAACATTTCATAGACCGAACCACTTTAGAAAGTGTGCTTTATGGTAATTTTCTTGGGCAGCTCTATGTTAGTGAATCTGCATGGTTTATTCTTGCAGGAGGAGATACAACCGTGATGGCACATGGCAAACAACGGGTCTTTTGTTACTGCACGTCATGGCTTTTACAATTCATCTGAGAAGAGAGGAGACACTTGTGCAGAAGAACAGTGTCTCTGCCCACCAGTGAAATCTGTAGCTGTGTTAATTCTTTACAGTCAGGCCTGCTCGCTCTGTTGCACTTGTTGGTAAGGGGGAATCGAAACTTTGAAATGCAATGTTGCAAGTGATGCTGATGCTGCCGTCTGACTGTGGTATATGAGTCAAGGAAATTCTCAATTAAATGTCACCTTACACATGTTCGAGATCAGAAAAACATCATAACATCACCAATTCTTGCTGCCACAGTTGACTAAATGCTGCTGATGCATGATACCCAAAAGTATCTGACCTACGTCATCCCTTCTTGTTTGTTAGTGTTACGGTTAGCCGATTGTTTACTCAACCAAGCGTTAACCTAAAGTTCAGGGTATCAAATAGCAGCAGAGCTGCTCAGTCCCGTCATTGCCCCAGCCACATCCACAGGTTCACAGGCACCGAGCAGCCACCTCTGATGAATCATCATGCAAAGAGACAAAAAAAAAAACCGCAAAAAAAGTTAGTGAAACAAATCAGTCTGCAGATCGTGAAACTGTTTACTGAGATGGGAATCTGAGTCGCCACAGCTGAGAATCCGAACTGTCTGTGTTTACACTGAAATAAAAAAAAAACATAATTTTTGGTAGTTTAAGAGTGATCATTTAATTGAAATCTTAATCTTTTGAAATAACTTAATAATTGAACCTTTTTAATCGCCACTGAATGAAAATTGGCTTGAAATGATTACGCTTAAATTTTATATTTACAGTCTCATTAAAAGGTTTTCAATTAAAAGACAAGAAAATGCTGATTGGGGATACATTTTAAATAGAAAAACAATGAAATACAACATTCTTGTTACAAAGTATGTACAATTTTTTTATTATTATTATTATTATTATAAAACATATATAAAAAGTGAATACAAAAGTTGCATGGGTGCCAGTAAAAGATAAAAAACAAAAAAAACACTGCGTGGTACATTTAAAAAAAAAAAAGAAGTGTGCAGACGCTGAGTGAAAATAAAACACTTCTTGACCCAGAAATAACAGGTAAGGAAGTACGCACAAATAAGGTGGCAGTTGGCGTGTCACATATGCATAGCTTTGGTGATAAACACACACACACACTTACACACACACACATTATGACCAAGAAGTGTCTTTGGCGCACGGTATGCATGAGCGCTACAAGCTTAGTCACACCTCATGCACCACCGTCTTATCTCGTCGTACCAAGGCTTTGTCGGATTACTCACAGTACATCTGAGGTACTTTTCACATTGACTACACCGCAGTCAGAAAGAGGAAGTTAAATGTATGTGTCCTGAGTCTTGACCCACTCGCCACACCTCAAGAAGACGAGCCCAAATGTGTGACACATTATTGTTTTTTTACGGGGGTGAGAAAACAGGCTGTAGCACTTTTAAATTATTGCGAGAAATAGGAGAATATTTTAGCATCAAATTAAATAAAGCAGCTCTGTGTGATTATTACACAAACTGTGAGACAGTGCAAGTTTGAATTGCTCCCTCAAAGGAAAACTGACTTAATCTTTTACCCTCTTTAACATACAGAGATGCAGAAATGACACTGCTTTTTTTGTTTAAAAAAAATAAATAAACACCTTCCAGTACTTCCTCTTTTTACTTCTCACTCTAAACTACTAAATAGAATAAGTCGAAGCCACCAAGCACCATAGTTAACCTGAAAAGATGAGCTGGTTGTACCTTGTGATTTCACAGCATGAATGAATGGCTTTGGGACAAAGTAATAGCTGCATGTGTGTATTGCCATGTAAAACATTTGACAAAGTTATTGCTCATGTCTTAAAATAGAGGTAAGGATTTGTATGAGATAATACCACAGGATATCGAATGTTACTTGCACTTGTGAGGAAGAATAAATAACTGAGCATCCAGCGATTGTGATTGATATTGAAGCTCTAACTTTGACGATGTCTTTTCATTCTTTCCTTCTTGGTTTCTCAACCCACTCACTGGTCGTGTGCACCTACATGTGAACAGTAAAAATGTTTCAAACAAAGTAAACTGGATCCTGGATATAAAAATACAAAGGCCTCTTCTTTATGGGTTGTGCAACAGTCAGCAGCAGCAAGCGTATAAAAAAGTGAGATTGTCACATCTGGATGTGTGACAATCCGATGAGTCAACCCAAATGTGTTTCAGCTGTTCTGGCAAACAAAAAAACAATTAAAACAAACAAACAAAAGGCCCTGTAGCTATATCAAGTCTATTTTGCATGATAAAATACTCTAATTTGTTTTGTCACATGTATTTTGTTTGTATGGCTTCGTCCGCTTTAAGGCCGTCTATGCTTTGGCAGTTCTTGTGCATTTCTTCATGTAAAAATTAGTATAAAAAAAAAAATCAGTGGAGCTGTTTTATATATATATATATATATATATGAGAGAAAAAGTGTATCAAAAGTCTTATTATATATATATAGTATATGCATTGTATTGGCTTGTTAAAGTCAGTTTAAGTTTTTATTCTGGGTAAATCTGTTATATCCAGGTTCAGTTCACATTTGTCCAAGTCTCCATTCTGGTCCTCAGTGTCTCTGTCCCAGAATTGTCTTTCTGCATCATCAATATGGTTTCCCACGTCGTAACCATTTCTCTCATTTTGCACTCCGTTCTCCCCTGTAGGTGATCCTCGGATGGGGCTACCTCCCAGCTCCTCCACTGCACGAGACAAACCCACATGTGCCTCTTCCACACGACCATCAATAACTCCCACGTCTTCCTCTTCCTCCTCCTCCTCCTTGAGGGCCTCTGCAGCTCCATCCAGACTGGAATCGCTGAGGAAGGAGTGCGCGGTTTGGGTGTCCTCGATGGACAGAGGGGTCTCGTCAGCGAGGCGGCCCCCGAGGCTGCCGCCCACCCCCGGAGTGAGAGGCATCTCCTCTTGGTCTTGGTCCGGATCCTGGTCTTTGCTGCAGTAGGCGTAGCGGTGGTTCATGTGCTGGGAGTACGAGCCGGAGTGAGAAAAGCGCTTGCCACACTTGTCACATTGGTAGGGTTTCTCTCCGGAGTGCAGCCGGCTGTGCTCGATCAGATGATGCTTGTGCTTGAAGGCCTTGTTGCAGATCTTGCACTCATGAGGACGCTTACCTGTAATGAACAAGTGAAAAAGTGTTTAATAATATTCTATTAAAAGATATACCAGCTTTTTTTTAAATAGAAAAGACATTATCATAAACATTTAGCTTAGCGTAAAGAATGGAAACAAGGGGAAACAGCCAGCCTGGATCAATTCAAAGGGAATAAAATCTGTCTACCAGCATCTCTCAGTAAGAAAACAAATAAACACTTTTCCCAAACTATTCCTTTAAAGGGACTGTATGTAAGTTTTTACACATATAAACTTTTTTAATCATTATTTATTGCCAATGTGTGACCAGTTTGTAACTTAACCTAAAAAATTAGACCATCCGCGACTTTCTGGCATTCCTCCATCAGCCTGTAGACTGCTTTTAATGTGAAGAACGCCGGCCGTTTTTTCTGGGAAAATACAACGGCTGTGACATCATTCGTGCTCGTGAGTGCCTTTACTCTCTTCAGCTCTGCTACATGGTTAACAGGGTGCAACCATAGCTAATGTTCAGTTAGAAATGGAGTCCGTTAACACCAACAAACGACCAGCCCCCACCACAACTCAGACTCCAACACAAACCCCACAGAAGCACAAAAAAAACTAAGTTATATCTAGTGAAGCCCGTCTTGCAAGACAGGAATGTGACCGACTTCGGGGGAAAACTAGGATCGGCCGGGCCTTCGATTCATGGAGGGACCTTTGTTTGGTTTTGGGTATAATGCTGCTAACATTAATCCACATGATGCCTGTCAATCACATTCAGTCTCGTGTGTGTCACCTCACTGTTTTGACCGATACTCGCTCGTGTCTACGCAGTGCGAGCGCGAGCAACAGGACGCTGACTGTCGTTGACTTAACAGCCACAGGTGTCACTGTTAACAAGCAATTTCTGATTCTTACACAGAGCCCCTTTGAACATGTCTAACAAATGTTGTAGTAATCTATAAACTATAGGAAAAGCTACCGACCTGTGTGCTCATATTTGTGTCGGAGCAGAGAGCTGCTCTTCTGAAAGGTTTTTTCACAAATGTCACACGCGTAAAGCCCCTCGTCTGTCTTCTTCAGTCTTTTCCTCCCTGGTCCTCCTTCTCCCTCCAGTCCGTCATCCATGAGAGAGAGGTAGTCCAGAGCTCCACGGCTTAACACCTCACCCTGCGAAGAAAACATGAAAAGCTGTATCACCATATATTTAGATTATTCTAATTAGAATAAGAAAGAGTACAAGAAAATACACATAATTCTTTTAAAACAAGGTGGCCTTACTCACCATGAGAGCTTGTCTCTCCTGGTGGATCTTTTTCAGCGTCGCCTCTGCGTCCGCCTCCATCATGAAAGTCATAGGAGAGAGAAACCCTGGGCTATTAGCTGGCTGGCTGAATGGCATTGCTGCGATGCCATCATGTCCTGAAAGCCCTAAACCAGACTGGTTGAAGATAGGAAATCCATTATATAAGGAACCTGGAAACAGAGGAGCTCCGGCCCCGCCGTAGACCGGGTGATGGTGGTGGTGAAGGGCGAGATGTGAAGTTGGACTGGGTCTCCTAAGTTGCTGCTCTCTCCTCTCTCCTCTGGCTGAATTGCCGTTTACAGTTTTGTTCCTCCCCTCCCGGTCTGAGAGCTGCTTTGGCAGGGAGAGGTCCAGAGGCTCGTTCTGTGCAGACCAGAGGCTGCTGGTGTGGTTCTGAGGGGAAGTCAGTTCAGGAGGACAGCTGGTGAGGTCCAGGCAGACCGGAGAACCGAATCCTGAAGAGGGAACCCTCCTTCTGACTCGAGGGGATGACAGCTCTGGGGAGTGGTTCATCGGTTGGCTTGGGCTTCCCTTTTCCTGGCTGGACCAGAAGGCTCGTGAGGACAGGGGGTCGTGGAGGGGCTGTGGGGGGGAGTGCATCGCCACCAGAAGCTGCTGCGGTAAAGAATGCCAGCTGGGCTTCTGTAACGGTGATTTGTTTCCATTGGTTACTTCACTTGGTTTGCTGTTCTCCAGTTGGAGAGCAGATCTGGGGAAGAATAAAGGCGGCGACTGGTGGTCTTTGCCGCGAAGCCCCTCGGGCACATCCACCGCCTCTCGGTTCATCTTACAGAGGTAGCGCTCATGCTGCAGGAGCACCGCCACGTTGGGGAAAAGCTGGGAGCACCATCGACACGTCACCCCGAGGACACCTCTCTCCCCTTCACCTGACCTCACTGCCTCTCTTCTTCTGTTGGACGACACCTTCCTGTCATGCCCTCCTCCGTTGTAAATCACCTTCCTTTCCTCTGTTGCACTTCCTCCTCCTCCTTCTCTGTCCATCTCCTCATCTTTCTTCACCTCCCTGTGAAGCATCTCCTGCAGCATCTGTTCAAACTTGGTCCCAGAGTGCAGATAAGGCAGCAGGGTAGTCCCTTTTAGTATGTTGGCCCTGAGCGAGAGCTCTCCCGAGGGGTCCCAAAGCCGAGCCAGGTCTGACGCTATGGGGAAGCCCGTGGGGTTGAGATTGGGGTCCTGCAGTGAAAGCTGGTGAGGATCCTCTGGTGCTCGACACAGAGGCCTGGTGTGATCTTGGGACTGTGAAGCCAACGGAGAGCTCTTGTCAGTACTGTTTCTCCCTACGCCTGCAGAGGGAGACGTTGGAAACGAGTGGTGGTAGGAGCTATGGCTGTGTCCATTAAATGCGCCGCTGCTACTTCCTCCCGTGTTTCCTCCTCCGTTTCCTCCACCACTCAGGCACTTTTTGCTGCTTAAGTGGGAGCTGTAGGAGCCAGAGTGAGAGAAACGCTTCTTGCAGTTGGAGCACTCGTAGGGTTTCTCACCTAAAGGATGACATGCAGATGGGATCTATTAGAGAAGGTTGAAAATACCCAACTTGTCCTGTCGTGAATTATTGTAACTTTCCTGTCAACACATCAAATTAGGTATAATTTCATACCATATAACTGGCACCATAAGTAAGGGTTAGTGAGACAGTGGAAACAATAGCAAATTGATGGTTGAGCACAACTGTTTTCATGTTATTTTGTCTCACCGCTATGGATGCGGAGATGCTCTTTGAGGTGGTGTTTGTACTTGAATGCTTTCCCACACTGCAGACATTTGAACTTCCTGGTCTCAACGCCTTGATCCAAACTCATGACACTCTGCGATGACAGGGCACTGTCATTAGTTTTATATTACAACACATTTAGGGATGAATTTCTGGGTATGAAGAAGTATGATTTCATCAACACAAATAAATAACTTTAGTTCTAAAAGTTTCTCCTGCTGTCTGTGTGTATCTCACCTTGTCCTGCACTTGGTTATGAAGTGCCAGGTGCTGCTCCATCTGTGCCCTAAGGGTGGCAGTGTATCCACAGAGCGGACAGACCATGTGGCCCCCCTCCCTCTCCTGACAGTACTTGATGTGGTCCCTCAGAGAGGCTCCACGCTGGTACATCATTTGGCAGAACGGACAGGCCTGCTGGCTCCTCCCTGCATCTAGAGTCCAGAGAGAGAGAGGTGACATTTTAAACATAACATGGAAATGTTCATGTATTTTATTAAATACATCCGTCTATTCATCCATTTGATCTATTTTGTTCAAGGTTGTGGGGGGATTTAGCCTATATCCCATGTCGTAATTGTAGCTATTTGTGTTGAGTTATATTATATATGGGATATTGTTTGAACCTAATATTTTTTATTTGATTGAGTTAAATTATTTTATATGCTTATATTATAATATTTAACTCAATAGCATTTTATATAATCTTGGTATACTTGATATAAAATGTTGAACCACAACCTAAATATTAATATTGTGGGACAACATTACGCTGTTATATGCATCAAATGCTTGAACATGGACGTGTAAATGAGTAGTTCATCTCCTCTCAAACCCTGGGAAAGGACCTTTGTTGAACCGTTAGCGGCTGATAAACTGATGTGTTTCCTTTCCATTTCCTCAGAATAACATTATACAATCTGATTTGCGGTTCATCATTCTAACAACACACTGCCTGGCTTTGTTGATTTTCTATTTAACATCATTGCAGCTGCTCCCTGATCAGCCTACCTGCTCCCTCAGGTGAGCGATGCTGAGCTCCCGGTGACCAGATGGCGGGCGGCAGCTCGTCGTGCCTGCCGCCCGGGTGGTACACCGCTGCCGTGCCATTGTGGCTCAGATGGTCCAAGAGACCGGATGAGGTAGAGGCCTTCCTCAACTGGGCCAGAAATTCATAGTGGGCCAGGTCCTCCAAGGAATTCTGGGAGTCTGATCTCTTACCTGGGAACAGAGAAAAGGATACAGTGAAGCTGTAATATCCATAATGAGAAATCAAGTCAATTTTATTTTTATAGCACCAACAGAAGTTGTCTAAAGACACAGGTCTAGACTCTACTAGGATTTGGGCGACGGCGGCAAAGGAAAAACTCCCCTTCAACTGGAAGAAACCTCAAACAGAGAAATATGTTTATATTTAACCAGAGGTTAACCTTAGTTAACATGAAACTCTTGAGCAGTGTCTGGCATTTTGTTCAATTTAATACATAATTCACACACTGTCTTTTTGGTGACATTTGTAGGAAAATATTAATATTAGATTATTTTTTTCCTTTATTTAATTCAAGTCTCACAGAAGTAAAATAAATAAATAAGAATATAAATAATAAAATAACAATCCCGGCAGAGAAGGTAGCATTAAAGCTGTGAATAAATACAACACAGACAACAAAAACAGGCAGAAAAGTGTCACACACTGCACAAAAGACCATAAATAATATCTAGTGACGCACTGATCTGACTTTTTCAGTCCCGATACCGATACCGATACCTGGGTTTTGGGTATCGGCCGATACCGAGTACCGATCTGATACCAGTGTTTAATTAATAAGATGTATGCCTCACTGTGTGGAACTGAGATCATTCTTTTATGTGTAAAAGCAAGAACAGGCTTGACATAAACATTGCTTTCATAACTTTGTAAAACAAAATGTCTAGTAATGACTAATAAATACATAGATACAAATTTATTTAATTGTTCTATATTATTAGAATAATAAATCATCCACCAGCAACTTAGCAAAAAAATCTTCAAAATTAACAGGAATCTCTCTCTGGCTCTGCGTGAATGTCATGTTCATATGTGTGCAGTGGGAGTGGGGATACATTGTAAAGTGACACTGTGCAACTGAATCTAATGGAGCTAAATTGTTAACTAAAGAGTGACAGATAAAACAATGCATTCAGCGAACCGGTTGGCCAGATATGAAGCTATAGATTTGAAGAAGTGCAGTGACAGGAGGGCAGAGAGAGAGAGAAGAAGAAGAAGAAGAAGAGAGGGCGCCTCCTATCATGAATCAAGCCCAGTCAGCTCACAGCGACTTTGAGGAAGATTTTTCAAATGTTTGCAGATGTTGGCATATTTTGAGCTGTTTTTTTATGTGGTGAAGGGAAGAGCCTGTGCGGTGGAGTGTTGTAAAAACTCAGCTTGGCCTTCATCAGGCCAGGCCAAATCACACGAGGCGAGGGAGCTAAGTGATTGTTAGTAGGCGAGCCGCGTGAGCCTTTGATCTCCACTAAATAAAAGGGAAAGCCTCGCGCAGTGCAGCGCTGATTTCAGTACCGTAACGTCACCTCTTTGATGCCTGGAAATATTGTGACATTGTGTGGGATGACTTCTTTTGTCATGCTTTCAGAAGGCTGCCTTTTCAAAGAGGAGAGTGAAAAAGAGGAAGAGCTTGTAGGGAAGGCCTGGTTTCACAAGGAGCTGATATGAAGGTGTATCTAGAGGCTTTGAGCAGAGGCGTGAGCACACTGGCGCTGTGTTGCGTCAGAAAAACACTGTTAACTTGTTTACACATACACAACTGTATCATACAGTGTATACACGGGTGGAGGTAACGAATTACCCTACATTTACTCTAGTTACTGTAACAAAGTTGTTTTTGTGTACTTGTAGGCTACTTTTTTGAGTATTTTAAATAGGAATTTTACTTTTACTAAAAACAAAAGTCCTGATTATTTTTTTTATTTATTTAACCTTTATTTAAGTCATTGAGTTTATGTTTAATTTATTTTCCACAAATAAATAAACAATATACAGTGCAGGAAGATTAAAAAAAAACACTGGGCTTATCTGAAGCCTCCACCTAGAGACAAGATCAATATACAGAAATAATATGACTACATTATTATTAAAAATGCATGTACATATATTTCTTCTTTCCGATTTATTTATTATTACTATTATTGTTTGTTTATTTATTTATTTATTTGTTTTCCCTTCTTTGTTACTTAATGTAATTCCAAGTGTAAGTTGCCAAATCCTCCATGTGTACCACATTGTCTTCATTACTACAACAAGGAATGAGGGGGGCTAGGAAATATGGGTCTAGCATTACATTGTTCCAAATATGTAAAATACCAGTTCCTTTATAGATGTATTGTGAAATACAAAATTAAAATACAATAAAACAAACAATTTAAAACGAAGACAGAGAGCAAATTATAGAATCATAAGGTATCCAAAAAAAAAATTCAATGGCATTCAAAACATCTGCAGCCAGATGTGCTTGTTTCCATGTCTTTTAGAAGCACTTTAAGTCCTGGGAGCAAAAAAACAGTAACTTCCTGAACTGTTCTGAAGGATGTAGATCCATGGAAGCAGACCAAGAATAGCCATATAAATAAGACTATACTGATAAACTGTGAGAATGGGACAGAAGAAAGGAGATAAATAAGCAGCTGCAGCAGAAAAGAAGCTGCAGGTGTGTCTGTGGCCGCAGGAGGACCACAGCTCCACGTCCAGGGTGGTGACACCCCGGAAATGATGCGTCATCAATGTTTGCGTTCACGGCTGAGCTCAAATCAATCTCAATCAAATTACGGATCACATATGGCGTGTGTTTATAATTAGCATTATTGTACCAAATAGTTAAAAAAAACAATGCCACACACTGCAGAAGACTTTGTAGCTCTGAGAATATCTAGTGAATGTATAGTGGATGTTTGTGCAGAAATAAATGCTGCAGCTCCTCCAGACCAACAGAGGTTTCCCGTGTCTTGTGACGTGACGGGGCTCCGCAGAGAGAAACGTTATCGTCTCCGACCGGGTGCCGGTGTCTCCCGTTTCCTCCGGCCGCGGTCGGGAGGCTGAGGCAGGAAAAGCCAACACTAGGATCAGCAGTGATTCATGGAGAGACCTTCGTCTGGTCAGCTAACATTACTGCCAAGCAGCTGAAATATAGAGTGATATTGTGGTTTTAGCTGACGTATGTCGCCTCACTGTGTTGAGCGATGCTCGTTCATGTCTATGTAGAGCGAGCACAAACCCGAGCCCCACACTGACTTTCGTTGACTTAACGGCCACAGGTGTCGCTGTTAACAAGCATTTCTGATTCTTACAAATAGTCCCTTTAATGACTGATCTAATGCACCACGTGGCTAGCAGCACACAAAGTGACACACCCACAATGTCCGTCACCTGTACAGGAGGAGCACACTGGGCCTGGCTGACATGATAACATGCACATGTGGATCCTCCAGCAGTGACTTCAGCCTTCACTGAGGAAGTTCTACCTGTCCTACCTGCAGTTTTACTGTTAATCCCTGAAGCTCAAAGCGTTTTGAATTTGAGGAGCCAATAGGACCAGGAGAGGATGAGTGGACTATTCTGCTTGAACCTGGAGCAGACTGTGGAAGACTTCACAGTGACTTTCACAGGTGAGTGCACCAACACACTGCTGAACTCTATCCTGATGTAAACGTCAACAACCACCTCTTTTTGCCTAGCAACGATGTTGCGTGTGCGCACATCCATGGCGCGCTACGCGGTGCGTAAAAGGTCGCGTCTAGAAGGGAACCTGCAAATTGCGAAATCTGATCTCAGATCCGCAAAAACTTGAAAAAACTCTCGCGAGAGACTCGCCACCCTTACACCTATCAGATCCCACCTTACAAATCTCGCGATCTAGTTTCCCCAGTTTGCTGGTTCCCTTCTAGACTACCTGTATAAAAACCCAAGACCTTTGCAAACTTGACAACATGAAGCTGAATGGGCCTCTTTGTATTTCCTGTTGCAATGTTTGTTAATGCGGAATCTGACAGGAAGTAAACTTGAACCAAAGCAACATAATGACAAGGTAAAGGTCTACACTACAGAAAAAAACAACTGCCTCCTCTCCTTTGCTGTAATATGTGTGTTAGTGCTGTGTAGTTTATGTTGTTAACATGTCCACGTTGTCTGCTTTGGTGATGTGTTGATTCTAAAAGAAGTTTCAGGCGCCGTGGTGTCAATATGCTTAGTTTTATTTGTTTTTTAATTTTTTTTGTCTATAAGTAAGTATATGATAATAATAATGTATGAATCCTAAAATAGTCCATGAAATAAGGAATAATCCCACAACATTATTCATATTCAACATTCATTATTATTAGTTATTCTCAGATGGATATTGCTTGTTTGTTGTGTGTAGAGCACTGTCCCGGGCACTGACACGGTTGAAATGGAGACAGACAGACAGAAGAACACATCAGCTTGCTGAAGTGAATACCTTCGAATATTGAAGTACATTTTTACTTATTTTTTTTTAGTACTTTTACTTGAGTACAATATTCTAGTAGGCTACTCTTTCCCCCTCTGAGTAGGCCTACTGTATACGTATCACATTTTTCACTCTACACACTTTCTTGGCCAGACCTTTGTTCTTCAGAAACCCCTTCAGTAAACAAAGGCTTAACTTAAAATAGCAAATGTTTGAATACTTTAGTTGAGAACTTACAGTACATCCTCAGAGGTTCCTGGTCTCCCTCCCTGTCAGCGGTGGATGAGGTGGCGGCGTCCTCTGCGGCCTCTGCCTCCTGCTCCACCTGCGGCCAGTAGTTCCTGCTGGCGGGGCTGAGGCTGAGGCTGTGCGGCCGCGTGGAGCGAGCAGGGCTGCCGGGCTCCTCCGTCCCCTCGCTGGGTGTCAGGCTTGTCTTGTCCAGGCTCTCCTGACAGTCCTGGGGCTCCAGGCTCCACATGCCCACTTCATCCTCCCCCTCAGATCCCAATGAACTCACCTGCTCAGCATCCACTGCGAGAAAGAGAGAAACAGAAAAGACTAAAGACACTCAGACTGACAAGTCCTGTTTAAATGATATGCAGCTAACAGACAGTATATGCACATTAGGGAATACCTTAATGTATTTTCAAATATATTCAGAAAATCCAGTATTATAAACATGTCTTAAATCTACATGGGAACTCATTATTTAGTTGTGTCCAAATATATATTCATAATTTTTCAGCATGACTCAAAGGCAGTAGACATGAGTTTCTTATCATTTCAGCTGTAGATTATGATCAAGCTACATAAGTTTTATAAATGTGTCAGTAACTGAAACCAAACAGGGCAAAAACATACGAGAAATTAAAAAATGTTGAGTAAGTTCTCGACTATATCTAACGTATTGTTTTAAGTCATCAGTATTATTACTTGTTTTTTCTCAGTGTTGTTTCTCTGTAAGCAAGAGGAATGAAATCGTTCTCATGTGAAGTTGTTCAATGTGTTTCTTATCATGAGACATTTTATATGGCTTTGTGTGGTTTGACGTGCAGATTATGATCAATACAAGCAGACACGCTCAGCATGCAATGTACACATTTGTGCAAAGGAGATCCAGAGCTGTATAAAAGGAGGGTCCTAAATAGAAGTTATAATATTTGAAATATTTCACTGAACTACGACCGCAATATAAAACTTCAGACAAAGAAATATAACGTGTTAATAGTCATTTCTGATCAATTTCAGCGTGGTGTCGAAAGGGATGGTTTTACTCTGACGGTACTGAGAGTGAAGTGTGGCTTTCATTAAAACTGAAAATAAATTAAAATGATCAATTAAATAAAAATATATGTATTGAATTAAGGTCATGACTTGAAACTTCAATCCTATAAAATGCAATGTATTTTAATATTAGCATTAATCATTGTAATTACAACATTTAGAGTTTTTAGAGAACACAATTTGTGCGACTGTAGAAAAAAAAGTTTTTACGTCTAAATGTTTTGCACATGGTATGCGGTATGTGACTTGCGATGCGGCAGGGATATAGCGCAGCAGTAAGAAGAACAGATAAATAACATGTTGTAATTTAAAAGTGTACCCTCGGTGCCCAGGCTGCAGCACAACTGGAAAGGCGCATTACTTTTTCCCATGGCAAAGACAATAAATGACAATCACAAACACATGCCTGGGATTTCAGCTGTAGGCTCTTATTTCCAAGGCTTTTTTTGAGGACTCTCTGTTTTCCTCTCTCACTGATTGGCAATATCTAATCACGACCAAGTAATGGCCATTTAAGAGCACACATAGACTCTTTGCCAGTGCCTTTGAAATATGTCATTGGAGAAAGCCAAACCATTGTCGAGTTTCGGGGGGGGGGAGGGGGACATGGACTGTGCCAACACACAGAGGGCCAATTCTTCTTTTTGTGTTGCTGTGAAAAATAAGGTTTCTGATGAGTATCTCACAATACAACGTCGTCATTCTTCTTATTAGTTTTAAATACGTTCCCCTCTTTGGCCTCGTTTCATCAGATCAGAGTGAAAATAAGGTTTCACGGCTCATTAAATGTCACCAAGTTTATTCATTAAACTGTCAAAACAACACTCAGTCACTCTTGAAAGATTTTCATTTTTGTTTGTGAGCCGTTGGACACAATAATTGATGGGTATTTTGCTTTCGTCACATTCAGATACAGCCCACGGCTCGCAGTGACAAAAGCCAGAGGCTGTTCTACACCAGCGGAGACATTTCAGCAAATGCATTTCGTCAACTTTAGACACACACAGATAACACACACACTCACTCTGTTACTGAAAGAGCAAAGGCCAGTGCTGCCAAGGGGGCGGCCCACCAAACATACACACCTAAAAAACATTACACACACTCTCCTGATGAGTATATTAGCTAATCTCAAAATGCAACACCTACGTGTTTATCTATATGCATCATCTAGCTGTGTGTCCTTCCCCAGCTTCATTACACCTCGGTAAAAAGTGAGCTCATGCAAAACACTGATTCACCCGAGGCCAGTCATCCAAGCTCCTTGCTGCCTCTCTGCTAACATGGGGAGGAATGACTCGCTCTTATGGGGGGTGAAATTGGTCATCAAATGTGCTTCCCTACAGCAGGCAGCTATGAAGTTATATGATGTAGTTGAGGTCGAGCTATCAGCCCTGCAGGAGTTTTCCCGGGATGGTAGGACGTACCGCTGGGCCCAAAAAGAGAACAATCTGGTCCGAATTAGCGTCAAATTGGCTCTAATTTTCTCTCCCGTGACAGTGAGTGACACTGAGCCTATATGTGCTGTCATTAAAGCGGCACCGCGCCGGGATGGCTTTCATTATCGGGCCTGTTGATTTATTTATTTGGATAGCAATTGCGTCCTTCAAATTGGTCTTTTTGGAGCAGGACAGTTAAATCTTTGAACAGCGCTGGAGGTTTGGGATTGCCTGCAAATAGAGATTGTATGTCAAGGTACAAAGGAGTAACATGCAATGTGCAAATAGTTTTCCGAATGTGTAATTTGTTGGAAGATACTGTGAACACAAAATAACACACGGCGCAGCACGGTGCTATTGTGCATGCACCGTAGTGTGCGTGGGAAGAACGTGACTCATACCCAGAGAGCGCTAAACGAACTGTGCTGCATCATGCTTGACAACGTCGATCGCTCGGTCTTCTGGGGACTCTTTCTGATGGTTTGACAACAACAGTGTGTTCAGATCAAACATTGCAGCACTATTTTAATCTGTCTGTCGCTTCCCCTGCCTGACACTGACTGAAAGATTGACGGCCCGCCTGCCAGAGACAAGTCTACCGTTTTCAGCATGGGAGTTTTATCCTGAGAAAACACATCTCTTGTTATCTGGGGGCTCGTGATCCATCTTGAATCTGATCTGAAGCCTTAAAAAAAAATGATGATCTACAGTAGTCCTTTTATTATTTACATGTTTTTGGCAGTTTTCCAAAGCCAGACAGAGACGCCTGAATACATTCACAAGCACATATGTGCGTGATACGGAAAGAAAGACCACACTAAAATGCAAACCACAATGAAAATAGTCACATAAGATAAAAAAAAAAAAAAAATCAACATTTCTTTTGTGCTGGCTTACAATAAAACAGAGAGTCTCACTGTTTATGTCCCAGAGGGCATCTACTGTACAGCAACACGCTAAGCTGCCGTTTATTTTACGACGCACACATGTGATCTGGTATTGACTTAGTAATTATGTGGCTAAATGGTAAGCACGGAATAATTACCTAGAAATTACCTTGTTTGTTTCTTCTGGTTTTAAAGGCAACAAACAAGGCCAGGCCCAATTTACCACGCAATGTAATCGTTACCGTCCTGGTGATGCTTACTAGTAAAGATCGCTATTAAACACCAATGCTATTTAATAGATTTTCATTTCTCACATATAAGATAAAAAAAATAACCCAATAAATAACAAACATCAGTTTAACTGTAACCGGCAGAACTACATTTTGAGCACCTGAACTGAGCACAAATAGTGGTATGAAAATGTGTTAATGTTAAAGAGGTGCAACGATTAATCAATTAGTTGTCAAATATTAAATTAATTACCAATTATTTTGATAATCAATTAATCAGTTTGAGTAATGTTTTAAGAAAAAAAATAAAAATTCTCTGTTTCCAGCTTCTTAAATGTGAATATTTTCTGGTTTCTTTACTCCTTTATGACAGTTAACTGAATATCTTTGAGTTGTGGACAAATCAAGACATTTGAGGACGTCATCTTGGACTTTGGGAAACAGACCAAACAACTAAGCGATTGATCGAGAAATTAATCAACAGATAATTCGACAATGAAAATAATCATTATTTGCAGCCCTATGTGTAATAAAAGTACAGTTTTTGTTATAAACACAAAATTAGAACCACACACCATATGCATTAAAATTACCTTTAAATATACAAAATAAAATCAAGTAGGGAATTTAAATACGCTCTCCCTTTTTTCCAAGGTTGTCACTTTTCATTTTCTTGTGTCATGCATTTTAAAGTTTTACATCAAATCACCTTTTAATCTGATATGTCAATCTAGAGTTATCCTACTACACAAAATAAATGAAATCAACGTAGCTCTTCATATGACATAATACAGTACAATATGTAGGTGGTAAAGCTGTCAGAAACAAGAAGGGACACAGTCAACTCAATACTCTGCGGCATAATTAAAAACTTACTGATCCATCATATTTTATATATGTTAAAAAAATAGGTTTTGAATATTATTTCTAAATGTTTTAGTTAATGCATGATGTAATGCTTCTTCAATGCTGTTAAAAGTGCCATGGTTTCACATGATGTCAAAAGAAACCCAACACTTGCTATTTTGAATTCAATAAATGACCACGAGGGTCACGGACGCCCACACGCTAAACACAAAGCGATCGCAGGAAGATGTGCGTATTGTCATTTTACAGTACCTATGAGAGCAGTTCAGAGACGAGGTACATCCATGTTCTTCTGCAGTGCGCGCTCGTGTCAACGACAATGACCCATCTTTAAATAGTTCGCAGAAATCAAACATGCCATTTAACAAATTCTCAGTGTGGCAGCTCTCCTATTCATACCTGCTATGTGACATTTGTGCAATGAGTCAGGGGAGGACCGCAACCAAAGAACAAACACCTCCCACCTGATCTCTTCAATCGTAGCAGCCACTCACACTCTCTCTGGGGTGACAACTACTTTTGACTTTGGCACCTAGTTTGGCCTACTCTGGTTTGACCTGCCCCTGACAACACTGACAACTGTGCCAGTTGTGTTTCATCTAACTGTGTTATTGCACATGCACCAAATACATAATGAACACACTGTCACTCCCTGGACACATTGTGCAACAAAGACAACAACAAAATAGCTTTAGATAAAAGAAGATTTCATTTCAAATCATCTTGTAAGATCCTGTGAGAGTGTATGATATCAGTAATATTCATACTATATTAATTTACAGCAAATTTTCCTTAGCCTTTATTTCAATTCATCCAACTGTTTTACAGGTTATATCACGAATGCTGACAGCAAATTGAGGATTAAATGCTCCAAATTACATGTTAACCAATAGGAATGGTGGTAATGTGATGTTTTGCTGCACTTTTATTGCATTTCTGTGGCCAGAGAAGAGGAAGTGCAAACATTCTTGTCTAATCATTGTGAAAATAACCACAAACACATTGATATGAAACAAGTTCTAGTTAAATTGATTACAGTCGTTTCTTAGCTGGTTGGCAACGAGCCACAAAAAAAAACAAGTCTGCAAAAATGGCTGCCGGTGAGAATAAGTGAGACTGAAACTGTGACACCGTAATGGGGATCGTAAAGGTCATATTGATGTGGAGGAAGAGATGCTTAAATGCGATGTGCGGTGGAGTGTATTTGATACACAGCGTGTGGATGATCGGTGCATGAAGAATACTGCACAGTGCGTAAACTACACTGAAAGTAATGAAGAAAGAAGGAAAAAGTGACAAAGAAAGAGAGATATAAAAGGAGAGAGGAATTAGAGAAGAGAAAGATACAGAAAACAAAAGTGTCAAACTGTCCCTGACACAAATCCTCCAACTGATGTCAAACTGTGAAAAACACGCTACAGAGGGAAATTCCCTCCACACTCACACACACACACACACACACACACACACACACACACATACACACACACACACTAGGGTACAGAGAAACACAGAAAAACAAACAAACACGACTCGTATTGTGGGCACAAATGGGGAGCAAGACCGGCCTGCTGCTGCAGAGGATGATCAAACACCGCAAAGAAATACATGACAATAACTCTGTGTGGGGTGTATGTGTGTGTGTGTGTGTGTGTGTGTGTATACACAATACTCCATGACTATCTGAAAAAGCAGTCCGAGATAGAAAAGTTAAAGCCCCATGCGATGCCACAGCAGCAAAGTCACGGCTCTGTGCCTTTCAGATGTCCCGCTCATTAGGAGACAGACGCCACCCTGTCAGAGCATTTAGACACCACCACAGAATGTGCAGCCCAGTGGCAACAACATCTGCACTTTGAAACACTCGGAGAACAATCAGCTCCAGAAATTAACACCAAGCTAATTTCCCCATATTGATCAAAAGCTCTGCAAAGACAGGAGTGTGCACAACTGCAGCACTATTCTGCACACTACGCAGTGAGCTTTAAATCAACAACAAACACCGTATTGAAACTATTTAGCCTTTGTTCACTGTGGCTTTTAATGACTCTGTTCAATTAGGGCCCTTGTGACACAAAACCAGAATCCCCTTTTGGCATTTTATTAGCTTCAAAGCCACCGAGCTGTTCAGTGATACCACGCTCACAAAGTTGATTTGTCAACCAGTTGCGCTTTGAGTGTGACTGTGAGCTGGTGTCAGTTTCGTTATTCACACAAGCTCATTCTCATTTCAGAGGAGCCTCTGCGAATCAAAGCACGCCCCCCCGAGACACCGGTTGTAACGCACTGTGGTGTTGTGTACAGCTGCCATGGCCGCCCTGAAAGGGCCCCGAATGAGATGAGAATCACTGATCTGTTCTTCTCTTTCTACATGTCACATCACTGTTCCAAACAGTGAACCACATCTGCTTAGTGGAAATCTGTTCTCGTGTGATTCCTACAGATAAAACCAACGGCAAGTAATGTACAGCGAAACCACCAAACACATAAAGCTGTACCTCACTGTACGGTCCGTACGCTGCAGGGCAAGCTAATCTACCTCGTGATGAAACTGAGAGACTTCTCTGCCATTGTCTTTATCTTTCACCTTCAATCTCGACGATGTTGTTTTTCTGATTTTACATCTGATAGTTCTAATCTCCGCCCACTCATATTTGCACTTTACCCATGCACATCTGCACATCTTTGCTCGTGGGAATTCATTTAACAAAGTTTGCAAAACACTCCTTTTTTGGGGTTTCATTTGCCAAACATATGGTGTTTTTTTTTTACCATGTGTATTGTTTTATGATTAAAAACATGAATATGACATGATTGTTAAACACTCAAACAGCGTTTTCTATGCTGCGATGTCTGTCAGTGTGTGTTTATGCAATTCAGACAGAGACAGAAATAAATAAACAGGAGCAGTTCAAGTGAACACGGACAGGGAAGGGGTCCCAAATAACTTAAGGCGTAGACCACTGGTTCCTAACCTGGGGGTCCCGACACCCATTAAGGGTCGCCAAAGCTTCACAGGGGGGTTGTGAGGCCTTCTTGATTTTCCTTGAAAAGTAGTCCCGGGACTAAAATTACCAGGTTACTTCTTGGTGGAAACTTGGCTTAAGACAACTTTTAAAAATATATATATACAGTTGGCCTATATCTCAGCATTTCATTCATTTCTGTGAAAAAAACTAAATGAAAGTGTTATTTTTAAAGCTTTGATTAAGATATAAACTTGAAAATGAGAAAAGTATGCAGTTAAAACAACCGAAGAGCTAATAGAACAATGACCAAGTGTCAAGGAGAATTTGAATTTATAAAAAAAGAAGCCTATTAAATATATATATGATTGTTTAAAAAAAAAAAAATACATAATACAGACAGATATTTGTATTAAAAGGTCCTTAAAATAATGCAATACTAACAGGAAACAATCGGCTCAAAATTCATCCAAATCACTCGTTTTACACAAACTTATTGACTTATTAACACTATTTGGGCCAATTGTACAGTTTATCAGATGTTTTGTACTCTTATTGTTATGCATTGCATATGAAATATCAAGATCAAAAGGGGTCCCTTAAAGAAAAAGGTGACAACCACTGGTTTAGACCAGTAAACACACCACAGAGGTGCACATATACGTGCTGGTGAAACTATGACTCACATGGAGGTATACAGTATACGCTGAGCTACAGATGGAGAGGCGGTGTGAAGAAGACGGAGAAACACACTTGCAGGGTATACTTTCACCCCCTCTTGGAGATTCCCACCCGAGCTATATGTATTCTTAGATTGTGGTGAGTCAACTCTAGACATCCATGATATATTTTTGCAGCCTATAATGATTTTCACAGAGTTGGCAACGGCCTCCACATGAAAATGAATAGCTTTACATTTCTCACAGGTAGAGCTTAAATGATACCATCAGTGTGTAACTGTTATCTTCTACAATGAATAATGTCGCCTCTTTCTATAGGGTGTGGGTTTTTTTTTTAACATACAGCAGCTATAGGAGGAGCACAGATCAACAAAACAAACCACTGTGGGTTAAAAATGGATGAGCACCTCAGTCTCCCTTCTGTTTGTTTTAGACAGTTTTAAACACAGAAAAGAGTAGGAGGAAAATTTAAAAGAATAAAGATCACATTTTTGTATGTACTTATCAAATGTTTTTTCTACGGCACGAGCACAGGATCAATTTGTATGCAAAACAAAATGCAACAATCAGTTTTTCTCTTTGCACAAATGAGGCAAGGTGTGAGAGAAGAGGTGTGCAAGACAGCCCTTGTGGTTGCTCTTCTTCTTCCTTTGATGGTTTCCTGTATGCAGCTGCATACACGTTTGCCGCCATATTTACCTGTCCTGTCGACCACCAGACTGACATTTATCAAAAAAAACATTACCTTGTTTGACACTGGCCTTTCGTACGTGCGGCCTTCTACTTTAGTGGCACTTTTTTTTTTACTTTGTGGGCAATTTGCAGAAGTAACACAGTGTTCTCTGAAGTTGGTACAGAGGAGGTGATTATTGATGCTTATCTGTTCTGTTGTCAGCAGTGCTGGAATGTAACTAAGTACATTTACTCAAGTACTGTACTTAAGTACAAATTTGATGTACTTTACTTTAGTAATTCTCTGTTATACTACTTTATATTTCTACTCCACTACATCTCAGAGGTAAATATTGTACTTTTTACTACATTTGTCTGACAGGTTTAGTTACTTTTCAGATTACAGCTTTTCATCCATGTTCTGTCCAGTGAAAACCACGTATCTCCAGATGTGCTGATGTTTAGTATTTCTGATAAAGTGAAGGATGAAGTGCTCCTCTATGTGTTGAGAAAATCCTCCATACTACTTAAGCTAAATAAACTATTTAAAAAGCCTCTTGGATCAGCTGGAAAATGCATCATCACAAAGCTGAAAACAGGGCTGTTTTTCTGACTTTCTAGAGATACGTGGTTCTCACAGGACAGCAATGCTACAAACATATGATGATCTTATAGACCATGATGCATTGCTGTAGATTAAACTAGCCAACAAGATATAAATGAGTTAAAAACTGCAGTAAAATGCAACATACACATTAATGCAGCAGTAATATTAATCCAATAAAACCACTGACAGAGAACATTTTACTGACACATTAATACTTTTACTTTAACTGCTTTAAGTATATTAGTGGAAATTGTGGATATTAGTGGATAGTGGAATATTTTCACAGTGTGGTATTAGTACTTTTACTTCAGTAAAGGATCTGAACACTTTTTCCACCACTGGTTGTCAGAGCTTGCAAGGATATAGAAAGTTTATATTTAAAAAAAAATCATAAAATAACTAGGGATACATCGATTCGGCTTTTTCAGTCCCGATGCCGATATCTGGGCTTTGGGTATCGACCGATACCGAGTGACGATTTGATACCAGTGTATAATGAATAAGCTGCATACCTCACTGTGTGGAAGTGACTGGGATCATTCTTTTATGTGTAAGGCTTGACTTAAACATCGCTTTCCTAACTTTGTAAAACAAAAAATGAATTGTTATTTATTTTTAAAATAATAAATCGTACACCAGCAACTTGGTGAAAAAAATCTTAAAAATTAAAAGGAATTACAATTCAAGTGTAAACCTTTTTAATGCAGCAACAAACTGGTCAAAACTAAAACAGGAATTAAAATTCCAGTGTATAATGTATATAGTATTTAAACATAGAATTTAATTGAATAGATTAACAATTGTCAACAATACCTGATCCAGCTGTTTGAGTCCAAATCGGCCTGATATCCGATCCGGTATCGGTGCATCCAAAAAGTAACAGTTGGATTCTCTAAACCACAACAAAAAAAAACTGTTTGGACAATTTATGTATTTTCTAGAGTTGTTCTTTCAGCAATTTAACATTCATTCCGCGCTCACTACAATGATGATGACGACTTTCAGCCTCTGATCATCATTGTCTCTTTCCCACTTCCTCATTACACATCTGTAATGAACTCTCACACACAATAGAATTTCCACTATAGACTATCTATAGTGTAACTAACTACAAAGAAACACTGATTGTGGACTTTCCTGCTCTGTCACACTGAGTTATGTTGTTTGACTCATTAGCGGCGTCAGTGACTCACCAGCAGCAGTGACACATTGACTGACTGTATCTATACTGTGCTGTGAGAGCTTGTGTTTGAGCTCGGTGCCGCCGTGCCCTGTGTGTGTGTGCATCTGCTGCCTGCGCTGGAAGCAGGACTGATGTTGGTGAGAAAGGTTAGCTCGGTTAGAGGAACACGTTATTTTGAGTTGGCCCTCCGCCTCCTCCTGTGGCCCCGCGCTGGTTTCCGTGTAGCGAGGGATCGGTGCTGGAATGCAGTAACGGTCACAGAGGGACCCACGCGCTCACCACACTGTGAATCAAAAACCCAAACTCCACTTCATTAGGCTCCTGTCATTGCAAAGACTCTCACACCACTCTATAAATACCCCCGTCTCCCCCCTCCAAATTTGTTTTCCCTCTTTTTTCTTGACACATGAAAATGCTCAGGGGCCGTTCCAGCTTTCTGATGTGGCTCTTTATTTTGTACGTTGGCGCAAGAAACCACACAATAGTGGCTCCTTTTTGAATATTAAAACATTCTCTGACGGAGCACAAAGGTTTGTGAAGTTTTTTAATAGGGCTGCACGCTAAATAAAACTTCTCTTTGAGCTTAACAGCTATACAATGTGGGATTTGGTTAGTTCAAGTCGAGCTGCAACTTTCAGTTAATCACTACGGGAGATTTGTTTTGAGGGCGAAACAAATATGCCTGGTATCCCACTGACTTTGTCTGCTTCAAACATCTGTGTATACGATCTGTTTAGAGGTGTTTTTCGTGATGTGGTGTTCTCGAAACAGACAATTTACTGCATTATAGCCCAAATGTCTAACAGTAATCTAACCGCTCGAAGCAGATTAAAAACACAAGATACAAGAAAGCCACATTTAGATATAAAAAGATCAGAGCAGACCGTGTGAAGGTGTTCACCACACATGCATTCAACATCAATTTACAGCTCTTACCGCCACTATAACTGACAAAAATAATAATCTTACTCTGTTATTCCACTTACAGTAAAATACAAAAACGAGGGGATGCTCTGATAGCCAGCAAAGATCATTAAAATACTATTATCCACTGCTGCTGGACAACTCATTCAGTTAAATAAGAAAGTATAGCCTGTAACTGTATCTAAATATACATTGTTTTATAATGACAAATGTTTTTTAATAGACACAGCCTGTAGATGAAACCTGGCAGCCAGTTCCTGCCTGCATAACATACAGACGGGGCGCCATCCTCTGGCGTATGTCGACATTACATCCTCTACCAGAGAGATGATGATACACCGAAACATTTCAAGTGACCACATGTGACCTCCGAGGCTTTGAAACATAGAAAAGATGCCTTTCTAGTGTGTCACTCTGCTTCTATTTTCTTTGTCTCTCTCTGAATCGTTCCTCCCATGTCTGCACTCTCTCTCTCGGTCTCTTTCTTTCGTCACTTTTTCTGCCCCTTAAGCACGCACACATAAAGAAATAAAGAGGAACACACACTAGGCTATTAAACTGGTCTTTTTGTGGTTATGCAGTTCTGATTAGGACGACGCATGAGTCATATTGCATATTAATGTACACACATCTGTATGTGTGTTAGTTACAGCTTGATGTACTGTGTGTTCTTGTGCATGTGAACCAACGCCTTGAAAAAAAGAAACTAATTAAAGTCACGGAGAAAAATGCAAAGACAGCAGAACCGCACAAGAGAGTGTGTGCATGTCATTACTGACCTGGCCCAGTTGGAGAAAAGAAATGATGGCAAAGAAGAGAGAAAAAGAAAGAGAGAGAGAGAGAGAGAGAGAAACCTCAACCAGCGAAATAATGTATATAAAAAAAGACTCAACAAGAAGAAAGGTTTAAAAAGCAAACTTTGGGAGTTTAAGAGGATCTTTGATGTGTATCAGAAGAGGAAAGCAGCTTTGCGACTGGGACGACAGTAATTTTAAGTCGAAGCAGAAGGCTGGCTGGCTGGCTGACTGGCTGCCTGGCTGACTGACTGTGGGCTTTGATGGCGCTGGCTGTTTGAAGTGGTTTTCGGGGGATGGGAGCAGCGTGTGGTGTCAGTGGGACAGGGGAGGCGCTCGGAGAGAGAGAGGGAGGGGGGGCATGATGGCGACCGTACAGGACTTGGGGAGGAGCGGAGGATGGATAGATGGAAGGAGAAGGGAAGAAAGCAGGAGAAGGAATGGCTAGAACTGGAGTGAAAGGGATTTGGAGGAGAAGAGGAGATAAAGAAGAATGACAAAGGAAGAGGAGAGAGAAGAAGATAGAAACAGTATAAGAGAGAGAGAGAGAGCCACACAAAGAGGGAGAGAAGAAAGAACAGATGAGAGCCAGAAAAAGCTGCAAATCTGAGAAGGAGAGAGAGAAAAAATGACAATGAAGTCAACCTTTCAGATCTGAAATTCAGAGCCCCGTCCCAATATCAGGCCTGGACACATTCACACCTACCTATTACTTGTATCATTTAGATGACGTTGCCTCCCTGTGATATGCTGCCAGGCTGCCTTATGACTTATACCTCCCCCTCCATCCCTCCTGCACGCTGGACACATGCACCGTATAATCATAACTGCACTGTTTCCCCGAGGTACCGAAGTCGACCGCACAGCCGAAAAGAAGGAAAAAGAAATTGATTCTCTACATTTTTGTTCTCCTTGCCTATTCATTTTCTTTTATTAGCGACTGGCCTTTTTAATTAAAAAAAAACCTTCCCCCTTTTTTTTAAATTTTGCAACATCAACGAAAACGTGATAACCTGTCACGTACCACGATGGGAAACTCTTTAAAAAGATGAGATAAGGCTACTTGCTAGATTGTTACACGGTGATAAGTGGACCAGTGTATACTGATATTATTTGTGTTGCTTCCTTTCTAGCACAAAAATACTTCCGGTTTATGTATCCTGTTCTTTATCATACCTGGCTGAGCTATAAGATTAATTTGCAGACCTGATATTGCACGCAGCAAGCAAACATTAACATGTATGCAAAATCTGTGGAGATACTTTTCTGTCACACTGGTAATAACATGACTGAATGACTGACTGACTTAATGAATGAACACAGTTATTGCTTTAAGAGAAACTTGAGAAGGCGATGCCTTCACTGCCTCTAAAAGTGTCTGGTGGAGACGAAGTGGAAATGTGTTAAAATGAGATGTTGCCAGCAACAGAAACACAGAGAGGGAGTGAAAGAAAGGGAGTCAGATAGATAGAGATGTCTGTAAAATTTAAGACCTAAATCCTGGACCGTTACAGGTGGGCCTGAAGATCAGTGAAGCATGCTCGCTCCTTGAAGGAATGTGTTTACTCCCTCCCAGGTAACTGTGTGTACAGAGAGTGGGATGTGCAGGTCAGATGGAGGTGGTGCCAGGTGATCACAGGTACAGGGAGACAGAGCGGGAAAGAGGGGGAGTTGGCTGGCTGACCTCTTTCTTGTTGTCTGTCCAAGTATTACTTTTTTTCTCACCTGGGCTGATAGAAGTACCAACTCTTGTTTGCACATAGAATTTATGATGGAAGACTGAGCAGGTTTATACAGAAATAGTGGCTTCGTCCGAAATCACATACTCTGCACTACATACTCAATATGTGTTCTATCGTTCAACATACTTTTGTTTGAATAAACTGTAGTATGTATCTTTTCGGACGCACTGAGCAGTAATTTACGTCCTATCTTCCTGAGAGCCTCCTTGCTGGTTGGAGATGTGTAACCATGGTAACCCGTGCCAACCTTGTTGGTTTGTGAGAATCAAAGTCTGAATACATTTTAAAAATATATTACGCCTATAAGGGGAATCTTATAGTTACAGTTAAATTGAAGCGTTGTTGATGTTACAGAGCTGTCCTTCAACGTCCGTTATGAACGCTGTCCATTGTGGGATAGTTATGCTATCGTAGTGTCCAGTGTTGCCTACTGTAATATTTCATCGGAAATAGTATGCAATTCACATGCTATTTGTTTCATACTAAGGTTTTGGACATGCTAAAATATCTCACATTCTGTTTTAGCGTACTAAATAGTGTGTTGGTGTGGAATTTCGGATGCAACCAGTGCATAATTTTGCATTGATTTGGAGTTTGGAGCTATTCAATCATATTGTCATTCTCAATTCTCAATCGAATTCTCAAATGTGAAGATTTGCTGCTTTACTCATTAACCGTGTTTCCATTCAATTGTCAAGTTAATTTTAAGCGAACTTTTGAAATGTTTCAAAAAAAGACAAAAGACACAAATTAAGTGCGTTTCCATGAACTGGTTTGGAGTGGTGGGCAACCTCCGGGTCTGAGAAGTGAAGTCAATGCGGAAGTGCCTTAAACTTGCATTCTCTCTAACAGCCAGCAGGGGGCGACTCCTCTGGTTGCAAAAAGAAGTCTGATTGTATAGAAGTCTATGAGAAAATGAGCCTACTTCTCACTTGATTTATTACCTCAGTAAACATTATACACATGAGTTTATGGTCTCAATCGCTAGTTTCAAGTCTTCTTCAATACAGCATGATGTTCATTTAGTAAATTATGGTCCCATTTAGAGTCAAATAGACCATAAAGCAGGGTATGCTTTAGGGCGTGGCTACCTTGTGATTGACAGGTCGCTACCACAGCGTTGTCCGGTCTGGGTGTTGTCCGTGTTTTCGTCTTAGAACTTTAACCCTTTCACAGTGTGTTTTCAGTTCATGAAAGTTAATTATAACATTTTAGTCGCCTGAAAATGTCTTATTTGGCATTTGGTTGTGCTTAGCTCCACCCTCTCCTGTCACTTCTGGTTGCAAATAAACGAGATGGTGACGACCAAAATGCTGAACTCAAGGCTTCAAAACGTCAGTCCACAAACCAATGTGTGACATCACGGTGACTATGTCCACTTCTTATATACAGTCTATGGTTTGGAGCAAATAAACTTCTTTACTACAGCATCGTTTGGTCAGGAATTGGTGTTATAGGCTACACATGGCTGTAATCCACCAGTTAACAGAATAGAAGAAGTAGAGGTTGTGAACCGGAAACAAACCAAGTCAGCTTGGAAACTGAGAACTGAGAAAAAAAATGGAGAGAGGTCTCCATAATCCTTTAATAGCGTATCAACTCTTTCTCGATAAAGTCAAAAACCACCTCAAGTGAGTGTAAAAACCTTTATTGGCTGGAAGTTTTGTCATATTTTGCCGTTACCATACAGCTTTTCTAATGTAATTTAACTAAGTGGATTTGTTGCCTGAAGCTAACTGTGGACGTTACCGTAGTTGCTTTGCGTGGCGTAAAAATTATACATGTCGTAATGTTGTGGTATTTATACACCTTCCTTTGAGGCTGGGTTGGTTAATTCACCCTCTGCTCTGGCAACTTGTAGCTGATATTTTTTTATAATTTAATGACATTTTATAAACTAGACAAAGAATGTATTTTTTTTTTAAAAAGATTGATAGATCAATCGATAACAAAAATAATCGGACTAATCTCGACTGGTTATTTTATCCACGAGCTGTTCTTTAATTGTTTTACAGAAAATGTACTATATCATGGCATATATTGTATCGTAAAGCTACATGTACAATAAAAGACCAATCCATATCACCAACTCCTACTGTAGACTCACTGCTAATAATTCATACAGAGCACATATTTTATCTATCGAGTGCCGTGCTCTGGTGTTGAGAAACAAGATCCTATCGTTTGTGAGTCATCAGATAGTGAATCCAATTTTTGATTCGTGTACATATAGACTCTTCTTTTTCGTGACGCTCAGCACGACTTTCCACAACTTTTTTTTTGTTTACAAATGTCCAGCAACATGTGACGCACGTGTCAATTTATGCTCCAGTCTTTTCAAAATAAAACTACTTAGTTAGGTTTAGAAATAGATCGACTTGGTTAGGCAACAAACTACTTAGTTTAGGAAAAGATTGCAGTTTGGGTTTAAATAATAGTGGAAGTGACGAAACTTAAGTACATAAGTACATAAGTTACTTGACAAAAACGACTTAGTTTGCTTTAGGAAAAGATCGCAGTTTTGGTTTGACCCTCTTTATACTTCCTGGTTCACAATTATGTAGATTACATACGAAGTGATTTCATGCTGACCATCACGAAAAAAATATGAAATTCATGTCTATGGACACAATACATTGAATCCTGTGACTATTTCACGAACTGCTGTGCGTCTGGGCTGGATCATTTCTATTTCGATGCAGCTATTGAGCTCCGTAATATTTTTAGTGAGCTGCAGTGGTTTCTAGTGCTAATGATAAGTGGAAAGACAGATGCACGGGAGACGAAGTTAGACGCAGATTTTTGGCTTTAAAACATTAAAACAATAAGAAAATGGACTCTATGAGAGATACAAAGATTGAAAGACGCAATCAAGTCAGAAAAACAAAGAGTGTTAAACTGATGAAACCAAAAACACCAGCAGGTCTGAGGCCTCAGAAGTGATCAAGTCAGATCTTCAACAAATCCCACCCGACTCCTGTCTTTTGCCGATACACACCACATTATCAAACTGTTCCTCTGCTACATCTACTAGCTCTCTCTCAGCCAGCTGAGTGGGTCTGCCTCTCTCTCTCTTTCTCTCCCTGTCTCTTTGTCTTTTCTCTCCTCTCTCTCTCTCTGCCACCCATCTGGGCCTTGTAATACATGACAGCTGAAGCAGGGTTTCCAAATTTAATTTGAGGTGTGATAAAACAGCACATATCTATAAATTGTGCGCAGAGAGCCTGCCTATCTGGATAGTTTAACCCCTTTCTTCTGTGAAACATGTGCAGCACATGAAACAACACACACACACACACACAATACCCCGGCAGGAAGATCCACAAATAGACTTAATGACGAGGAGGAGTCTTGCCAAAGCAACGACACAGATTGTAATAACTGCGAATTGCATATGTCAAGAATGAAAAGGGATCAATATACAGTATGTAAACCTTATCAGATAAAACACCTTTGACGGTGAAAATAGAAATGCCTGTATATGAGTGAGAAGCACACAGTTAAACGTGTGAAACCTCATGAGCTCTGTGGCTATCAGCGTGATCTTACAGTTTGTTAAAGGAGCGTGATCCTTAGACATGCACTCAGCTCTCACGTTTCTAATGAGGACATGTGTTCACCATATACTAGTCTATTAGGACAATTTGTTTCTGATGATTACTGGATTTGACCTTCATCTGCTAAGGGATCAGATCGTTTTTCTTTTGTTTGAAATTTTGACTATAACTTCTCGACAAAAGAGATCCTACAACTCTAGGAGCTAATATGCTGGAAAACCCCTCTGCGTGTATTAATAATCCTGCAATGGCACTGAAAAACTTTCCAAATAATCCCTCCTGGAGTGGATCAACAGTGTGGCAGCCACGCGGCAGGAATGCACACTGAGACATGGGACTGCTGTGGCTCCATCTGAAACATCACAAGGAGCAATAATGGAATAAACATGTGAAAAATAGCAGAGGGACTCAATCAAGGGATTCCCCATTACTGCTGTGCATATCTGGCTATCACACAGAGCGAGGATGGGAGAAATCTGTGACACTTGGCGCTGTGGGAACGTTGAGGAACAAATGAGGAAACACTTATTATCCCACACTCTGTCGCCCGTCCCGTCTCTTTCAGCCCCTCCATCTCGTGTCCTCTGACGCCGATGGAACTGTTTTCGCTGTCTCCAGCCCTGTCAACCCCATCAGTTCCCCACCTCTGTCATCCTCCTCTCCTTTCTTCCTCCTCCGTCCCTCCCACCCGCTGCTTCTGACGCCTGAGCTGAGCCCCTTGAAGAGTCCCGGTAATAAACTGTGGTGCCTGGGCTCTTCATTGCTGTCTCGCTCTCCCCACCCCTCATCCCAGAGCGCTGATACATCTGCCGTGAAAGTAGGCCCGGTCCAAAACGGCCCGGCCCCTCAACTCTGTACTGTACAAGCGCGTCAGTCTTTCACGTTCAAATGTTCTCCCCCTATTCTCTTTTTCTCTCTCTCTCTCTCTCTTTTTTTGCTGCTCGAGTCCTTTGTGTACAGTGCGCTATGCTCGCTGTGGCAGCACCGTGCCAGAAAAACCCACACAAACACACACACATACACGCACACACATACACAGTCACAGACACACAGCTGGGCCCCAGCTGCATACAAAGACTGGGGTTTGGAAATCAATGAAGGAGAAAGAAGAAAAGGGGGAAAGGAGTTTAAATAAATTGGCACTTGAAAAAAGAAGGGAAACGAGAACGAGGGAGCGAGGGAAACAGAGAGAGAGAGAGAAAGAGAAAGCTCTCTCTCTTAAAAAAGGCACATCAACTCAACAACAGAGTGAGGTTTCTCATGGAATAACAAAACATAAAGCGCGAGGCAACGGGACTAAATATGTTTGTGAGGGTGCTCGTGAAACGCAATGCGATTCGAGAGCGAGGGTTTGAATGAGTCTGATGCGGATGTGAGAAGATGCCAGCTGAGTTTGAGGGAAGGGGAAAGCCCGTACATAACACAGCCAGGAGACTCTAAATAAATGACAACACTTTTTTAAAACTGGAAACGGTAAACAGTACTGCAGCAACAAGGTGGCTTTTGTGAAATTCATTAAGATAGAGATTAAAGTTCCAAAAACTGAAATGAACCTTCAGTTCTTCATTTTCTTCATAAATCACTGTAAACAATAATCATGGCATACTTTTTTTGTTGAGGAAAACAGATATATCATCTCCTCTACTCATCATCCAGTAATTTTAGAGATGTTTGCCTCACACACAAAGAAGTGCAAGTACAGTTGAGAAAAAAACCCTTTTGATGATTAAAAAATATGGGATGAATTCCACCGTTATCTCTCTCCAAATGTGAAAATGGTGTCAGAAATCACTGGTTTAACTGACGGTGTATGCCAGTGTAAGATAGTGTATGCCTGGTGATTATTGACAGTGGTGAGGGTGATTGTGTTGTATGGATTATGTGTGAGGTTCTTGTTGTGCTCAACAGGATCAAAATGACCTCAGTGTTTATTTACTTATCACTTATTTCATTCCATGTATTTGATTTTACTTTTTTTTTCTCTGTGCCACTGGCCACTGGCCTGAATGGCGGGATCCGCTGCCTATCAGTGCTCAGCTAATTAATTCACACTCTTTGAAACTCAAATCCACAGCCTGTAAATATGGGTCATCATTTGCGAGCAGATATGTTTCCTCCCTTTGTCTCAGGACTGTTTTCAATCTGCCTGGAACGAAGGGTAGTAATTTCCTCACGTTGCTTAGGATTGGCGAACATTGACAGTTTTATTGAGGGAGACAGAGACATAATCAATAGGCGCCTTGGAGAAAGAAGAAAAGTCAGTCGATGGTTTTTTTTTTCTCTTTCTTCTGGTTTGGAAAAGATCCCCAAATCGCTGTCTTATGAGTCGGGCCTGCCAAATTCATTTGGTTTTATCAAGGACCTTTAACTCCCTGCTCGCACAGCCGCCTCCAGCCCGGCACATTCCACATCCAGCACACAGCTTTAATACACACATTTACACGCTGACACGAGGATGTACACGCACGCACAGACTTTTCACACGCACTGACGCATGTGACATACACATATGCTATACATATATATAAGCATGCCATCAGGGCAGGCATGCATGCAGATTCACCAGCAATTCGTAGTGCAACTATGAAAAAGCAGCTCAAACTGATAATATATTGTAGAATATATTAAAGATAACAGTCTAACATGGGGTTTACAGTTTTCAGATTCTCAGATAAATATCACTTTATGATCTTTTCTCTTTACATTCTCTTTTAAAGAGCACTTCACTTCTTCAAAAGCCACTATTAATTGGTTTAAAGTTACTGGAAATTGATCAGAGGTGATGTGCATCGGTCCTCTGAGGTCACTGCAGGATTTAAAGGAACTGGACGGTTCTTTGCTGGAGGTCTGATAAGTGACAGGTCCTTGTCAGTAAGTGTGTTGCTGATAGCTTTCACAGTATAGTGTGATGGTGCTGATTTGTGAAACAGAGCGCAGTCGGTCGACAAACTGCTACGTGACAGTCAAAGGTGAGAGTGTGTGTGCGTACGCATGCACACACAAGTGTGCGTTATCGCTGCAGGCAGCCAGTGAGGCTCTCACCCTGGTGACACTCTGCTGAGGTTCACACCTCTCTGAATAAAATGAGGAAACACTGACAGCAAACTAATAAAGTATATACAGTAAACAAGACTCCTTACAGCAAATAGGTTTATGGCGGTTGTGTGTCAGATTAGAGACAAACAGGCACGCTGCAAGGTTTGTAATGGCTTTCAAGAGAGTTAAGAATAAAGCCAGCAATGTGTGTGTGTGTGTGTGTGTGTGTGCGTTTTTGATGACAAAATATTCTCAGTGATAGCAAGATGACAGAAAAACATTAGAGACCAACTTAATTATTTATTTATTTTCTGGGCTTATGGCTGTGTTTGCATTGGGGGTAATGGTTAGGTTTGTTTGTTATGGCTTTCCATGCGTCATCCAACAACTTTACATTAAACAGCAGCAAGACACTGACACCGGCACGCATCATCTCCCACAAACCCCTGTTAGTATTTAGAATAAGGCTTATTTAATTTGAAGGATTCAATGTGAGGTTTACATTTGAGCTATTTAGAAATGGTTGCACGTTTAAATTTAGGGTTAGAGAAGCGTTCAAAGTTGTGAATAATTTTCGTTTGGTTCTGGTTCAGGGAATTTGTCTCAAACATGAATGTCTAGTCTTCATCAGCAGGATAGAAGAACAAACGTGTGTGTGCACAGGTGTGTGTATTCTTACTTCTGTTTGTGAGTTCAGAGTCACACAAACACACACAAACACACTACATGATAGGTGTAGAGCAAAGTCTCAACTAAAAGTCTCTTAATTCAGCGTCTATATAGAGGGGTTCCTCTCAGCTGTTGTAGGAAGTGCATTCACAGAAACTGATAACAAAAGCTTTAAGATCAGCTGAAGTTTTCCTCTAGTTCTTGATGAGGAGATTGAAGAAAGAAGAAAAAAGTCAAAACTGTACAGCAGAATTTATTCATGCATCTGGTGCTTTAGCTTCTGCTTTAAATAAATGCATCATATTTGAAAACCTTTTATATTTGATAGAAAAACTAGATAACCAGAATAAGTAGTAGTAAGTATATAACTTGTTATTTTAATGGAGCTTCCCAGAAAAAAGCATTTCACAAGATTGTACCTGTATAACCGGCATGACAATAAACATCTTGAAACTTGAATCTTGAAGTTATATATTTTTAAACTTACTAATATGTAGATTATTATCATGCAAGTGACTTAAAAAAAATGAAATGTGACATTGAAGTTTAAGAAAAGACTTTAGTTTTAGATCACCTATTTTTTTTTATCTTATTACTTCTGATGCACTTTCTATTTAAAAAAAAAAGCTGATAAAACTGAATCAAACTCGTGAAAAACTTGATGTAACATGTCAAATCATGTTGCATAACAGGGCATATAATATAAATAATAAGGGAAGAAGATCCTAGAAGGTCTCAGAGCAGCAAGCAAGCAACAAATCTAAACATGTGAGAGAAAGTTGCACAGAATAAACAAAAAAAATTCTTAGTTAAAATAAAAAGTCAAAGTGTGATTCTGACTTCACTGGAAGCTTTGAGACAGTGTGGATCCTTCTAAAGAATTAATTTAGAAAACAAACTTTTTTTCAGGTGTATAAATTATATGCATATACAGTCATGAGATTTCTCAAAGCAGCTACAGGTTGTGTTTTTTTTAAAATTTATTTCAGGGTTTTGTGCGTACAGGTAGAATAATCCCAACCTGACTGAAAGTTGACTTCTCATCTCTGCAGTTTACGCATCAAGCCATGAACGCAACACAGTGTCTGAAACATGACTGTAGTCAAACCTGCTGTGCAGCAAACTTACACAGCGATAATAACAATATTTAAAGTACAAACTGCAGAAGAAAGTAACGCGGTCGCGTGTCCTCCAGCAGCAGCAACATCTGCCTGCATCATTTACCAACTCTCTCTCTCTCAAACTTTCCAGCACGTTTCTTACCTCGGTTCCTCCTCGGGTTGGCTTGTTTCCTCCGCTTGCCCCGACTTTCTTCTGTCATCTTTATTTCGTTTTATATATATATTAAAAAAAAAAGTTGTCCATGCAGGGTGAGAGCGGTGAGACTGTGTGTTTGTGTCCTGAGCGTCTGTCTGCCTGAGAATGAATGGAGAGATGAGGCATCGCCTTCGGTCACAGCGGGAGACTCAGAGAGACTTGATGGGACTGCAGGCTGAGGAGGAGTGATGTGATGTCAGCAGCAGCAGAGGTTGGCCCTGAGGTCACTCTTGGCATCGCGATAAACGTGCACCTTCCTCATTTACAAAGCAAGTCAATATGGGTGAAACCTGCTCATATAAAGACCAGCAGTTATTATTATAACAGCATGTTATACTTTGACAAAAAACATGATTGCACCTCCTCTTGCAGAAAGGGAATCCCAAGAGTGGAGCCTATCAGCATGACTAAAGTTGGGAATGCACACTGCTTTATTTGTCCTCTATATCCTCCTGAGACCCAGCCCATTGACATGTGTCCTCTGTAGTGGACATTTTGTCCACATGCATATCCTCTTACTCTTTTGACTTACTCTATCAACCCCTGGTGTCTTGTAAAGAGGACATCATGGGCTTTCCAGTGATATGGCATGTGCATTTTTTTTAATCAAGTTGAATGTATTCTTGGTTTAATATCACTCTACGGCCATAATCTGTTCATTTTTTTTATAAAGTTCAAAAAGCCTAAATTGTAAGATTTTCTTTTAACCCTAAATAGGAAGGAAATCACACAAAAAAAGTAATTGGAAGACTCTTTTTTTTACTTGGTTCCCAGGAGGATATATCACCTAAAGAATATGATTGTATGAATACACCCTGTTGATTCTTAGGGATTTTATTTAAATTATTTTAAAGAAACTATATGATCGATCAGAGGACTTAATGGATGAGTTCATACTTGTTGATGCTGGACAGTTTTCTCCATGTTTTTTACCTTTGTTCCTCATTACTTACAATACGATACAACTTTATTGTCAATTTGCACTGAAATTCATTTTGCATCCATAGGCAGCTCAGTTTGAGAAAAAGTACACATACAATAGACATACTGTTACCATAGACAGACAGACAAGTAAGACACATCAGACAAAAAAAACCAACACATCACAATTATTCATACATAACAACACTGCTTTATTTGTCAACCTAAAGAATGTGATTGTATGAATACACCCTATTGATTCTTTGGGATGCTATTTAAATTATTTTGAAGAAACTATATGATCGATCAGAGGACTTAATGGATGAGTTCATACTTGTTGATGCTGGACAGTTTTCTCTGTGTCTTTCCCTCATTACTTGTGTAATTTCGAAGCTATTGTAAGGCGGGCTTCTCGCTGCCTTAACTATAAACGTACTTGTTACTTAATTAAACTACTGTAGGGCTGTGGGTAAAGCAAGAGCACGGTCTGTGCAACAGGATCTACTTTAATGTCTCAACTCCAGTGGAGGACAATTAAACACCCATGTCCAAAAGGTGACACATCGCTTCTTACTTCACATCACTCCGACAATCTTAATCATCACTCACCTTATACAAGCAAGTATAAGGTGAGTGATGATTATATAGTTCCAGATCTAATTTAAGGAGCAGAATACCATATGTATACTGTATAAAATAAATCTTTACAAAAATAAATCTAATCTTACACTATACACTGATCAGAAAAACAGACAAAACTTTGTCAATAGATGCTGCAGCTCAAACTCCTCACACCTCACCTCCATGCCTCCTAACTTGAATCTATTATGTTGGACAAGCGAGGTGCAAATGGGTCTGTTAACTCCATTTCCACCACTAGAAGATTATCCTAACTGCAGGTTAATGACAACAGGTATATATGTGCTTCCTCCTCCTCCATGTTTTATGGCCTGACTGACTGTTCACGTGGTCGCACCTGCGCTCGAGCCCCCTGCAGCGGACCCCCAGCGCCGCGCGCCATTCACCGCTGGATGGCTGTAGGAAGTGGTGCATTCACGCTCCTTTTGTGTTGCAACCTGGACCCGTAATCTGTTTTGCAACTGAAAAAAACATCCGAAATAAAACTCTAACGGACCCCCACCTTGGCTTTCTGCTGCCCCCCACCACCCACCACCTCTTTAGTGGTAAATAATAGGAGCTATCCGGGTATCTTTTCACTGTGCGTAATGTAATGCGTCCTGCTGCTGCAGAGTCTGAGCGCAGTAAACAAACGGTGGATCTGACACTGTGGAGCAGATTAGAGGAGTGAAAGACGGATTACCTGCACGGATTTGTTTTTTTTTAGAGACAGATGAGTCAATTGAAAATTTAAAGTAGCCTACATTATAATCATACAATAATGTACACTACTACACTATCAAAGCAGATAAACCAGATTAGTATAAAATGTCTATAATTATAGGTTTATAGGCCTATTCCCTGTAGAGATATTATGATACAAGAGCCGATCTTATGCACAAAGACCATCACAAACTACTGAGTACTACAATAAGACTTAAAGCAGCAGTGGGTAAATGTGGTGCAAATATGATTAAAAAAAGTTATTTTTATAAAACGGTCATTATATCCTGACAGTAATGCATGAGACAGGTAATCTGAAAAAAAATCATATGCCTCTGTGTCCTCCAGTGCTCCTAATGGCATCTGCAAAATTTCACAGACCGGAGGAAAACAACCAATCAGAGCTGAGCTGGAGCCTGCCGTCTCTGAGCAGCTGTCAATCACTCACAAACTCCAATCAAATGGTCAAACTAGGCAGCGCTGATCAAATATGAATCAATATTCTGTTACTGTAATGCCCATTTCTTTCCTAAAATTTTTTCAGAAACATCTTGTAGTGTACTGTTTAGCTGTAAAATGAGAAAGTTTGTGACCCGGCAGCCATGTTGAGATCAGTTGAGGAAGCACTGCCCACCAGCTAAACAGTACACTACAAGATGTTTCTGGAAAACATTTGAGGAGAGAAATAGGCATTACAGTAACAGAATATTGATTCATATTTGATCAGCGCTGCCTAGTTTGACCGGAGTTAGCGAGTGATTGACAGCTGCCTCCGTTGAATGAACAGCCAATAGGAAAGCTCTCTCTCTCTGAAATGACGTGTGATTGGCCAGTCTCCCGTCACAGACTAGATTTTCTAAAGCCTGAAAACAGAGCCATGAGGAGGTGCAGAAGTCTAGTTTTCTCTCAGAACACTTGAATTACAATATGCTGAAAGGTTATTATGA
>CAKAOI010051999.1:0-44671 GCA_916701655.1 Sebastiscus albofasciatus
GATCTACTGGGATTTTCACGCACAACCATCTCTAGGGTTTACAGAGAATGGTCCGAACAAGAGAAAATATCCAGTGAGCGGCAGTTGTGTGGACGAAAATGCCTTGTTGATGTCAGAGGTCAGAGGAGAATGGGCAGAGTGGTTGGAGATGATAGAAAGGCAACAGTAACTCAAATAACCACTCGTTACAACCAAGGTATGCAGAATACCATCTCTGAATGCACAACACGTTGAACCTTGAAGTAGATGGGCTACAGCAGCAGAAGACCACCCGGTACTAGCACCGGCCACTTTATTAGGTACACCTTGTACCTAATAAAGTGGCCGGTGAGTGTATGTATGACATGTTTTCCCTCTGTTGTTGTTTTGTTTTGTTCCTTCTGGATTTAGTAATTTATTTTTACTGGAAGTATGTACTGCAGTCTGCCTCTTTAATATAAAAAAATGTGCCATCTGGTACCCTGGAAACAATAATAGATGTATGCCGTGTACTAATCCTTTCAAAAACGAATCAAAATGAAAGAACGCATAAGGATTATAATGATGTTAGCAGTACTTCTCTCAGTAGCAGTAATATAAGTGTTAGTAGTTGTAGTTTTACTTGTAACTGTAGAGACAGAAGCATCAGTTGTAGCTGGTGCTGTAGTTGTAGTCATATTGGTGGAAGCAGCAGCAGCAGCATCTCTTTGTATTTCTGTCTCCACTCTCGTTCCCATCGTCGGTTTAATCCAACATTAAACAGCTCTCACGCTGTTTTTCTTCATCTCCTCCCCGAGGACTTCCTCACACACACACATACACACAAATATACAAACACTGAGAGACTCACACACACAAACACACACACACAGTGAATCTGGTGTTGAGACAGATTCTTGGCAATCATGGGATGGTTCCCATTATCATTATCCACTGATCTCCCTCCAAACCAAGTCTGGTTGAGATGGCACTGATTCGCTGCTGAACACAGACGATGATAAAAACCTGAAGATGTGTTTATTGTCTTTTCTTTCTCGTGTAGACCTTTTCTTATTTCCTGTTTGCACTTTTATCCACTGTTATATTTAAATACCATTTCAAACAATACTTCATGTGTGAGTTTATTGTTTTTAAACGTTTCATTTTGAGCCCTTTTCACATCCAGAGAAGATGCTCTCAGTTAGTGATCAACGATCAAAAACAGGGGAAAAGATCAGCAATGCAAACACCAACAACTTTGTATGTTAATGAAGAGATTCATAGAAGAATGAAGGGATGTATTGTGTATCTTTGTTTCAGACACGAGGCTCGTTTTAAGCAGCGTATGTTGGAGCTGACAGACACCAACAACACCGCCTACCTGTTTCTGTCGGCTGCCAACCGCTGGCTGGAAGTCCGAACGGTGAGGAACTATCTTATCATTTATTCTCACACATGACAGATACTGTAGGAGCACATCGTGGTATACAGCATGTTTTAGTGCGGCTGGACAAATATAAGGATATGCAGCTCATTCATGCTTTTGTTATGTTGTTAACTCATCAGCTCTTTTAGATTGTGTTTCTGTGAGTGAACATGTCTTCTTCTTCTCTCCCTCTCTGTGCAGGACTACCTTGGAGCAGTGATCGTGCTGACAGCAGCAGGATCCTCCATATGGTCTTTTAACCTCGTGCCTTCTGTAGGCCTCGTGGGCCTCGGACTCACGTACGCCCTCACTGTGAGTTTCCTCTTTGAACTTTCTCTTATTTCACACTGCTTCACTTTCTACCTACTAAAGTACCGCACATAACTTAAATCATTCCTGCTCCTACGTCTATGTTTTCTACATCTCATTGCGTTATATCTCACTTAAAACAATCGCGTCACCTGACGCCGGTGCAGGTTTTGTAGCACCCCGAGGTTCAGCTGGTAAACAAGAGTACACTTTGAAATGCATTAGTGGTTATGTAATGTGTTAGTGCAGCCTAGTGGTCAGAGAGGATGTCCTGTAAACAAACACATGATCCCAACAACAACTAATATGTCTTCATTGTTCCTGCTGCAGATTTTGTGGCAATATGCACAATAAAAACATAATAAATACTGCAAATAATTCACTTAATTCTGAGGTTTTAAGAAGCTTTTAAGATGTTTTTATTTCAGATCAAACTAGTGCATGGTGCATGTTTACAGAGATAGCATCAGAAAAGGACTACTGGTTGGTTTCAAGGTATATTACTGTATATTTTAAGATGCTATGTGTGCTTGATGGGTACGTCAAGCTCACACAGGCCCCTTAGTTTACACAACAAACGTGATCCAGACTCTCTGTGTGTCACTGTGAAGGTCACCAACTACCTGAACTGGGTTGTGAGGAACCTGGCAGACCTGGAGGTCCAGATGGCAGCTGTGAAGAAGGTCAACAGCTTCCTCAGCACCGAGTCGGAGAACTACGAGGGAACTATGGGTAACTGAGTTCCTGTTGTCAAGCTGACGTACACCAACATCAATCCAGTCTTACAAAGTACACATGTAACTAGCTTTAAAGGGGCACTTCACCCCAAAATCAAAAATACACATTTGTCCTCTTACCTGTAGTGCTATTTATCAATCTAGAAGGAAGAAGGTGTAGCTAACGTTACAGCTCAGCCGAAGAGGACGCCGTTAATGTTTACATTTCGCGCTGTCGCAAGGAAGAGCCTCTCGTCCATGAGTAGCTGCACGCTTACTTCTGTGCAGTGATACGGTTGCCGGGTGTAGTTCGGTAGAAAGAAAATAGTTCCAACATGCTCTGCTCACAAGAAGGTGTGTGGATTATCTTGAAAGAGACATTGACTACGTCTATATGCACACAATATTCTGTTGCCCTTATGCCCTTATTCCAAAACAACCTAGATTGATAAAAAGCACTACAGGTAAACTGTCCCCTTAAATCCGATGACATCTCAGACAGATGATATGACTTTGCCGAACTTGTGAAATGATGCGTCTCACCTTGTTTTGACGTTTTCATAATGACCGAGATCAGAGGAGAACCATATCTTTGGTGCTTATTTATTCACATGTCAGATTTGATTTATCAGACAGCAAAACGAAGCCAAAACATTGGGAAGGCTCTCGGTCCTGCATTCCTGCATGTCCAAATCAAATCTTTCTAATACATCTCCTAGAATCGCAGCAGCCTTCCACTAGCACCAGGAAAAAATAAGAGTGAATAGATAGATGCACATTTCGACATTACATTTCACAAGTTATACACACACCAGCTCTCATTACGATGTTTGTTTTCCAAGTACAAAGAGACAAAGTTGTGTTGATAGGAACAGAATGACCTGATCTAAATGACAAACAGTTCTTGTTCTAACTGTACAGAGTGTGATGTGAATGGGTTCATGCATGTGTGTGTGTGCATGTATAACAGTTTTATCTTTTGCTTGAGCTGTGTTTTGGATTTATGGGATGTGCTGTTGCTATGGTGAAATACAAATGCTGCAGGAATCCTTTCCTGGCAGGACAGATAACATAACTTATTTTATTGTTTCATTTTTATTTAATCAGAATTACTGATATCTAACCAAACCAAAACTTTTCAAATCTTGAACAAAAAATGGAAAACTTTGTAGTGAATCTGCCAAAAGGAGCTTTAATCGAGACGGAGCAGCTATTTTAGGAAACGTAACCAAAACAATTCCTGAGTTTGAAGGATGGCTGGAATAAACAAAGAAAGTGAAAAGAAACCAAGAAAGAAAAATATAGACTAGCTGTTTTTTCCCAGGTTTAAAGATATAGTCTCTCATATACAGTAAGGGTCACACGTCTCATTGACTTTTCCTCTCAACCTTGTGTTTTACAGTAAATGATCCCCAATCCCAAAAAACCCAGAGAGACAGAGAACAGAAAGATACTTCCTCTAATTAGGGAGGAAGAAACCAAAAGAAGCCTGCAGCAGAGCTATGACATTCTTATCTTATCTTCCTGTCAACGTAGTAATATGAATAATATGGCACATCAGACGCCACTGTTTCTACATAGGGGGTCTACTACTCAGCTTCGAAGACAGGAAATCACTCAAGTGACGTCTCTTGAGTTGGAAAATTACACATTTTTAATGGGAAGCCTGCATTACAGACTGGAGTCATGGGCTCAATCCCAGACTTTGAGGCGCATTTCCGCAAAATCTGTGACAGTGTGAGCGCTTTAGGAACACTTTCTGTAAGTCCTTATTTCTGCAGACTTTGCCTGAGGGAATTACCCACAATTCATAGCGTTGTGACGTTAAACTCGGACACAATTTGCATTTCACTGTGATGTTCTTGTAACGGATTTGAAAACATAACTAAAGGGAAGACACAGTAAAGTATTCACTGGAATCATACATGTCAATATAGTGATAACATTTTGCCAAAACATACCCTTAACACCTTTAATTCAATTCCTTCAAAGTCTTACTATATACTATATGTGTCTACAGACCTGGATGTAAACTGACGGCGAGATCTAGTTCAGACATTTATTGTTATCACAGTAAATGTGCCAGTTAATTGCCTTTACGTTGTCCAGTCCTGTGCTAAACCCTAACACTGTGGAGGCTTTAAATATCAGTTTTAAATAATACAGCTCTAACTGTATAGTTGTGATGTCATTGGGGAATCTCAGCAGCACTTTAATAAGGAAAACTTTACCACAGTATATCTGCAGTGTTATGACTTGGTCCATATGGTCTGTATGCTCCTGTTTACACCAGCCAGGACTGTTAACATACACAATTGGCGAGCAGTTAGCGGTCTGTTTTTCTGCTCAGAAATAAACCCTCCAGTGTGTTTTTTTTCTGTCCCTGCAGACGCCTCTCAGGTGCCTGAGAACTGGCCTCAGGACGGCGAGATAAAGATCCAAGACCTGTGTGTGCGTTACGATCCCATCCTCAAACCAGTGCTCAAACACGTCAACATGTACATCGAACCGAGCCAGAAGGTAATTAACATGAAGCTGTGAGGAGAGCGGAGGAGAGGGCTGCAATGATCAGAGTGTGGTGGAGTGTAATATTGTTTTAAGTACAGGAGGTTTCATTTGAAGTCACATCCACGTGTCTCCGTTAAACACTTGGTGACTAAACTCCATCCACACTCGGCATGTAGCCGCCGCTCTGCTGTCACACAGGTGTGTCATGTCTCACGGCAGTGTCACAGTGACGCTCACTGACCGTCTCTCGTCTCCCCGTTAGGTGGGAATCTGCGGTCGCACCGGCAGCGGGAAGTCCTCTCTGTCGTTGGCCTTTTTCAACATGGTGGATATTTTCGAAGGTGGGTCTGTCTCCTGTCCACTTTCTTTCTTTCTTCCACCTTTGTGCCATCTTTCTTTGTCTCGCTGTCTCTCACTGGTTGAGTATGTTTATGTCTCATTAAAGAGTGATTCTTAAGATAATATTTGGGAACGTTGCCGAAGTATTTCCCTCAGGGTTTTTGAGTAGCTCTTGACCCCGAGTTCTACTTTACCCCAAAAACAACTCTGTTGGTCTCTCAATTTGTCTTTGAATAGTCGGCCGCTTCCTCTGATCCGCTTATAAGATAAAGAAGATATTTCAAAATTAATTTCTTTTAGACAGGAGGGAACTTATAAGTTTAAAAATGATTTCATAGATGAATAACATCAGCCTCATCTTTAAACGATCAGGAGCCAAAAAGGGTTGGAAACACTGCTTTACAACACCAGAACAGTTCAATTTAGACAATCAGTTGTAAAGTTAAATGACATTTAAACTCAATGTGACGCTGCCTGAACCCAAACACAGTCAGTTGTAGGTTGAGGTGATTTAACAGCAGACGTCTTAATGGGTTTTAGTAAAACTGAAGCACCACTGGAGGTAAATTAGTCAACTTCAAAAGACGTTCTGCGTCATCTGTAAATGTCCACCGTGCTCCCTGTAGTGTAATAGTTTATGTTGGAGGAAATGTTTATTTAACGTCCCTCTTTACATTTCAGCTCTTTTTCAACAAGTCTCTTTAAGTGGGATTACGTTTGTTCTTCGTGTGCGTCGCTTCACGTTTAAATGCCTGACCAGAGGACCTGAAGTAGACTCTTCTGTCAGAGGATTGAAATAAAGACATAACAAAAGACGAGGCAGTCGTTTCCAGCCTCTGGGTTATTTCTTCTGTTAAAAAAAAGCCTCTTTTTTATTTATTGGATTTTGAAAGTGAATCGTAATGGGGTTTTTTTTACTGCTCCTAGACAGATTATTCAGACACAGATGAGATTACGCCGTCACTTTTTCCATACACACTCACACACACACACAGCTGGGCAGACATTTCATTAAACAGTAAATTAAGACATGTGTGTGTATAAGCAGCATTTCCTTATAAAGCAGTGGAATAAAACCAGAGCGCCGTCCTGGTGATCGCTCTCCTCACCGAACTGTACAGAACATCCTGGGTTTCATTACCCCCAAAAATATAACAGAACAAAATATTTATTCAAGACGAACAAGTAAAAGAGTTTTAAGTTGTCAGGACAAATTTAAGGGGATTATTTCAGTTTAAAAAAAGCAAATAAAGGAGCAGTAAATATTCAAAAGTATAGGACAAAATGCCATATTAATGAGTTTATTGATCAGTAATAATCAGTAAATTATTAGTGTTGTAAATCTCACAAGCCCACACACACACAGTCAAACATATTTTAGCTGTGAAGGCAACGAATCGTAAATCTAAAGCCAGAAAAACTGATGCCAGATCAGTGTTGTTGAAGTATTTAGCCTGCTGATGTATTACATCTGCACAGGGGATTTGTATTGGCTATGTGCTTTAATAGCTACACTGTTATGTCTGTTATAAAACCTTTAAAGTTTTATGATAGTTTGTTGTTTAAATTACAGCCAATTGCAGCTCAAAGAGAACGGAGAGTCGTAAGTTTTAAGCAGTGCTGAAACAATTGATAAATTACTCGCAACAGTTAGTAAAACTGCAAAACTTCAACAATGACTATTTGTATTTTTTTAAGGCTGTCAAAGTTAACGCGATAATAACATGTTGCCTGCTCAGTTTTAAAGCTAGAGTGAAGATACTGGTAACATATGAAACTAGAAAACCTAATGAATCCATTGGTACCAACCATGTCATACTAGCTCATCGTGAAGGAGGCTATATAACGCTACAAAGTTAGGCTAAATTTTGGCGAGGAAAAACCGTCATGGCCATTTTCAAAGGGGTCCCTTGACCTCTGACCTCCAGATATGTGAATGTAAATTGGTTCTATGGGTACCCACGAGTCTCCCCTTTACAGACATGCCCACTTTATGATAATCACATGCAGTTTGGGGCAAGTCATAGTCAAGTCAGCACACTGACACACTGACAGCTGTTGTTGCCTGTTGGGCTGCAGTTTGCCATGTTATGATTTGAGCATATTGTTTTATGCTAAATGCAGTACCTTTGAGGGTTTCTGGACAATATTTGTCATTGTTTTGTGCTGTTAATTGATTTCCAATAATAAATATATACATACATTTGCATAAAGCAGCATATTTGCCCACTCCCATGTTGATTAGAGTATTAAATACTTGATCAAATCTCCCTTTAAGGTACATTTTGAACAGATACAAAAATGTGTGTAATCACAATTAATCATGGACAATCATGCGATTAATCACGATTAAATATTTGAATCTATTGACAGCCCTCATAGAATCGTAACGTAATGACATCATCACGATCGTACAACGTGATGACGCAAAAGACAGAAGTCTTAGCTTTCCGCTGCAAAAAAAATTAATGCTCTCGCTATTATGGTCTTTATTTTAGATTAGTTTTAAACAGGACCAATGCAAACAACGATCTCCTGCAGCCACCCATGGGCGGTAACCAGTTACAGCAAGTTACTAACCCCAGAACTGTTTTTAATGTGTTGTTGCAGTTGCAGCACTCAGCTGGGATAAAAAAGACCCAATGACGTTGTGTCAGTCAGATGTATTTTCTAACGCTGTGGGTGGTGACGATTACTGTTACGCCTGGATGCACCTTTATGGGTTACAGATATGGAATAATTTGAACTGCTGTTGCGTTTCCTGTGTCTGTTTATTGTGACTCGGATCAGTGATGTGAGAACGTGTTTGTTTATTTGCAGGGAAGATCGTCATCGACGGGATCGACATCTGTAAACTTCCTCTGCAGACACTCAGGTCGAGACTCTCCATCATCCTCCAGGATCCGGTGTTGTTTAGTGGGTCAATAAGGTAAACAAACACACACTCACACAAAGCTCCAGTATATCCTGTTTAATCATATAAAGTCTTAAGATCTGGATCCTTTTTATTCTTGTGACACCAACCATAACACTGGCACAAGAACTGTAAATTGTGTTGACAAGACGCTCAGATCATAATAAACCTTTGAGGCTTCTGGTCTTTACTCCAAATCATCCGTCTGAAGCTAAAGAGACTTTACAACATTGATAAGAGTATTAAATACTTGACAAATCTCCCTTTAAGGTGCATTAATAAGAGAGTTAGATACTCATTTATCTTAGAATATGGATAGTAAACCCCCAGAAACAAGTGTGATGTCAGAACTTTGGCTCTTGAAAGCAGCCATAGCTGGCCGTTAACCACACTGTTCTTGAACTGGAACATCACATTATGAGCTCTCGGCCAAAACCTCAGTAGTGACATGACACATCAAGCAAAACCCCAAACTGCAGCAACAAGTGAATAACTGAATGTTTTGTCCTGAAGGACATTTGTCACATGACGACACGCCGTCCCAGCTGTGGGGTGAGCAGTTGAAACCACAGTGGGAACTCTGGTTTGGACCTAATCTGACTTTTGTCACAGACGTCACGGACGGAGGAGGTCGTCCTCTGCCTCCCTTCTTCTTCTTCTCCGTCTCTTGTCATACACACTCTCCACCGCCGTGTGTTTGTGTTACTGGACGATACAGTGACTCTGTGTTTGTTATAAAAGACAAAGAGCATGTGCTGTTTGTTTGGACAGATATGCTGCTCTACATAATTGTGTGTGTGAGAGACGGAGTGTGTGTGTGTGTGTGTGTGTGTGTGTGTCTTGAGTTTCCACCAGCTCTTGTTTATGTGAACGTAAGCCTGAGGTGAATGGTCGACAGTAACTGTTTCACGCTGTTATCTTAGATGTTGCCTTTATGTTCTGGCACTCGCTCTGCCACACAGAATTAAGAGAAGTTCAATGTTTGAAATAAACGAGGAATTTATTAAGCGTTAATTATATGACAGACAAAGATATACACCGACACATGAGAAGAACACTATGCCGGGTTGTTAGTACGCCCGTCCCATTCTTGTGAACGCAATGTCCCAGAAACGCCTTGAGGAATTTTTTTTATAAATTTGATACAAACATCCACTTGGACTCAAGGATGAACTGATTTAGATTTTGGTGGTCAAAAGTCACTGTGACTGACATGGATGTAAGCTGCAACTTGACTGATTTGCAGAGGCGTACAACCGTGAAGCGGTAATTCTAGTTTCATTGTAATATTTCATCTATTTGTGCAGAATGTCAGGGAGATAAGTTGCACCATTTTAATGTCTTGTAGTGGGAGACATCCAGGTAAATGAACACCTGAAGTTAACTTAGTTTAACCTCCTTACCTGAGTGAGTTAGTCACAGCCTGGTGGCTAGGGTTATGTACGAGAGAGAAGACTTTAACGTTCCATAACCGTTACAAGTCTGTGTATTAGTGTCAGTTTGATCATGAATGTAGTTACAGAGATATATATGTATATACGGTTAGTTGTTGTCTTTGTTACAAACACATGAAGTCGGTGTAAATTGTGTCCCGTTGACGCAGGTTCAACCTCGATCCAGAGAGGACGTGCACTGATGATCGACTCTGGGAGGCGCTGGAGATCGCTCAGTTGAAGAACATGGTGAAGGCGCTGCCTGGAGGACTAGGTACTCTAATATTATCTCAAGATGAAGTTAGTTTTATTGCACCAAAAGTCTGTTTTTCAATCAAATACTTGTGTTTAACTGATCGTGTGCTGTGTCCAGACGCCGTCGTGACGGAAGGCGGAGAGAACTTCAGCGTCGGTCAGAGGCAGCTCTTCTGTTTGGCCCGAGCTTTTGTCAGAAAGAGCAGCATCCTCATCATGGACGAAGCCACGGCATCTATAGACATGGCCACGGTGGGTGCTGCTGAAACAAAACAAAAAGTTTGAACATTTCTTTCTGTGACAAACAAATTGTTCTTCCCTGTCAAATAATAACGCTAATATCTCTCTTCGTCCTTGCAGGAGAACATCTTACAAAAAGTTGTGATGACTGCGTTTGCAGACAGAACGGTCGTTACAATCGCAGTAAGTCAGTCACTCTGTTGATGTTGTTGTTGAAAGTCAAACCAGGTTTATTTGAACCAGTTCCAGTCCTTCACGGTTTGTTCAGTCCTGATGGATGCAGATATGTGGCTCGTTTTCTTTGAGCTCCGTGTGCATCTATTGCATTATATTTTCCTTTTTCCGCACCTTTTTCCTTTTCACACTAACTGATTTTCCATATAAAATGTAATATACTTATTATAAATAGTCTTTGATGTGAAGTCAGTCCTCTTTGCCATTTCTTTCACTTATCTGCTTTCCTTTTCTCCCTCTGTGATACTATCTTGTCCTCTTAATCCCTCCTATCCTTTTCCTTCAACTATTTCTCTTTCATTTCTTTTATTTCTATACTTTCCATCTTCAATTCCTCCATTTCTTTGCCTCACTTTTCCTTTTCTGTCCTACACGTTTCTTCCTCTCCCATCCTCCCTCCCTCTATCCTCCCTCTCCATGATTTCTTCCATCCTTCCCCTCGTCTTCGTCTCCGTCCCTCCGTCCCACCACCAGCACCGCGTGTCCTCTATCTTGGACGCCGAGCAGGTGTGCGTCTTCTCCTCAGGGATCTTGGTGGAAAGTGACTCGGGTCCCAACCTGCTAGCACAGGAGGGGAGCCTCTTCAGTGGGCTAGTGAGGAGTCACAAGTAGACCCGGATCAAGCTCAGACCACTTTGGCTCTGCCCCAGTTTTTTCTCTTCCTTGGAACTTTTCCACCTCTTTCTATTTTTTCCTACTTTTCCTGGCTGAGTCAGAGCTGGAGTCTGGGTCTGCTGAAGCCTTACTGCCACTGACAGCTTGGTTGGTATCAAATTAAAACTACTGCATGCTCTTCTGTAGATATTTCACGTGCATGCAGTACAATTTGACCAAACCCTGCAGTGTTGTGACATCAATTACAGTTTTAAAACGGCCCTCAGTGCTTCCAGTATTCAATTAGAGCATGCACAATTATTACCATTACATCCATCATCATGCCACTTATTTAGGTTAAGGTGCAAGCCTGGATGTCCTTTTCTTCAACAACTTCTATTAGCTTTATCTGGAGGTATACTGGGAGATTTAGACCTGCAGTAACCCAAGAATATCCTCCCAGTTGACTAAAGTACACATGTGAGGATGAAGAAGAAATACTGATAAATGGAGAGCTCTGCTTTACAACAGTGTATTAGGGGCATTATTTGGAAAAAAAATAAATTATGGAGCTGTAAATAATTTACGGAAAAAATAATTGGATATTCTTCGAGATTTATGTGGTAAATTTATGAGAAAAAACACAAATTTACAAGAAAAAAGCTTGGATATTCTCTGAGATTGAAGTTTTAAAGTTTTAAAAGCAGGGTAAAGTCTGTTTAATGTCCGGTCTGAATTATTCAGACATACGGGTGATGTCTAGAGAAGTTCACGGTTGCAGTGCATGTGTGAAAGGGGCTTAAGCCTCAAGTCACAAACTTAGTCTTGTGAAGCAGAAAGGGCAACATCATCTGCAAACAAACGGAGATCCCATCCTAATATCGTTGATCTGGACCTCAAGTGAAGTATGCAGCTACTCTGAGTAACTAAAACAAACACACATAGAAACTAACACTGTTGCTTTGTGTTTCCAGCACCGCGTCCACACCATCCTAACAGCCGATCTGGTCATCGTGATGAAGCGAGGGAACATTTTGGAGTACGACAAACCCGAGACTCTTTTGGAGCAGGAGGACGGGATATTCGCTTCATTCGTCCGGGCTGACATGTAGAAACACAAGTCAGTCAGCAACGCCCGACAACAACCGACAGACTGATCAGTTGGTTGATCTTTCTAGTTTTCTTAATGAGGTGGACAAACCTCTGTGACACTACAACACTCCAGTGAAGCCAATAATGTGTGTCTTGTATTCAATGGGGGGAAAAAACACATCCAGAAACATTATCAATCACCAGTTGATATATTTAAAACATGTACTTGAATCATTCAGTCAGTCAGCCAAATAAATACTGCCTTTTGTTTTTAGAAATGACATGTAGAAATGCCACATATCATTTAAATGATAAACCATCAGTTTATCCAGTTTTCACATTGGAAATTAGCAAATACACACATCTAGAGTGTTCTCAATACATTAAACAATGGAGAAACCCTTGGATCACAGACCTTTATAAGCAATCAGTATTAAGTGTTAATACAAAATGAAGATGTTTGTGTCCCTAGATAGATAATATATGATACTAGTGGCTAGATTTTGTATATGGCTGAACTTTTATGTTCTGTAAGGATCCCTTTAAATTGATTTTCAAAAGTCTTTAATTATCTTGTTACATTTATTTTAAACGTCTGCACAACACGTATCAGTTTTATTAGCACTCGTATTATGCAATAATAAGGAAGGGAGAAACTTGTATTTACAATCCTTTTTTTGAAATAACTGAATGTTGGCTTTGGCCAGTTGTTTCTGTGCTCTGCATACACGAATGCATTGTGCAGTCTCTCACTGTATTAATATAATTAATATTATCTTAATATTTTAGACCCTGGTGTAGTATGTGCTACATTTTTTGAAGTAAAACTGATAGAAGTGATACTCTATAAGCAGTTTTTATAAACGTTTTGTTGCATCAAACTGTCCTGGCTGCATTCACATCATGTCAGAAGATGGAGAAGAACAAGACGACGTCTCTTTGCTGCAACCTTTTTGGGATTGTAAAGTGAATTGTTGTGGTGATTCTTCTCCTGAACGAGTGAGACAAAGGAAATCGAAGGATTTGCTGCTATTTTTGATGCCTGTTTTATAAGATTTCTGCAACGTGTGACGCTAAAAAGGAGACATCAGACCTTAAAATGTCCTCGTCCTACTTGGAATTTCCACCAGGAGGTTGACTGTGTGTCTTTTTACAATTTTGGCAAAACTTGTGACAAGATCAGCAGATGTCTTTGATGCAACAGCAACATCATGAGTGTGTGCGGCCAGTCGGCAACCAACTTTGATGTAAAGAAGGTGGAAATATACCAGAAACAAATCCAAAATTAGCTTTTTCAAACACCTTGCTTTGAACTTCCTAAAGATTAAATTGAATACGATGCATTTCTACAACTTTGCAAGCAAGGACAGTAACAACACACTGAGTCCATTCAACCAAATTCCTAATTTTATTTTTGGGATTTAGAATTTTTCACATTTGTCGTTTTCAAATTAAAGAAAATTCTGTTAAGCAATCAAAACAATCTAAGAAATGACCTAACACCTAGAGTAAAAAAATCCTCAGTTTAATGTGAGAAAACATGAGTTCAAAAGCAATTAAATTTTGCTTAAGTTGGATATTTAATTTGTGGTATACGTCCATCTTTACTCTTCTCTATCAGTTGTATTTCTGTGCCTACACATAGTACAAACACTGTAGGGTGTCACTGCTCAGGCTGAAGCCGGTGAACCCGCTGTCTGTCTGCAGTCATGCTTTGCTGAACTTATTATCCTCGGGGACAATAGACGCCCAACGCGAGCTCCCGTTAACTCCAGAGACGTTTAATGGTTGTTGTGGACTGAAAGTGATTTTTGAGATGACTTATTTCCTCCCTGGCATTGTTAAATGATCCCACGTTCATATCAGAAGCTACAGCCAACAGCTGGTATGCTTAGCTTAGCACAAAGACTGGATACGGGTAGAAACAGCTAGCCTGGCTCTGTCCAAAGGTAACACAATCCACCTACCAGCACCTCTAAAGCTCAGCAATTAACACTCAATATCTTGCTTGGTTAATTTGCACAAAAATCAAAGTGTGAAAACGGCAATGCAGTTAATGAATTTATATTCCCAGTTAATGTTTTTATAGAGTTGACCAGTCTCTAAGGCTAAGATATTAGTTTACAATCCTCTCTTTGTTTTCCATTAAAAAAATTCTTCCTCTGAACAAAATAATAAGGAAACTGCAAATTAAACAAATACCACTTTATAGAGTCACAATTCAGTTTGTCTAGAATCACTCGTCTCTGTGGGAGCGGTGCTATTGTCCCTTTTGTATTATTGTTATTAATTATACTCACTTTGCTTTTAAATGAGATTTTTAAAATGACTTTGTACTGTACAGACTGAATGCCAAATAGATTCTTCTGCAAGAATTTCAATATTTTATATTTTAGATATTTTACTTGCTGATGTTTCATCTCAAGAAGTTGCTCGGTGGTTTTTCCTCTGTTACATATATTTTTCACTCGTACATCTTCTGTCTGTCTGCAGTTCCTCCTCCTCCTCCTCCTCCTCCTCCTCCATCTTCTCCTCCTCATTCTGTTCTTTGATCGTCGTTCAGTCTGGCCACAACTATGTTTCATAAATCTTTTGTGTTTTACTGCACGTGTGCGTCTGGACTTGAACCTGACAGACTGCTGCCTTGTAAATTCTTCGCTTCACACCATGGAACCATAATTTGTCTTTGTGCAAAAACAGATGAATAGATGGAAAGACACATCATTTACTTTTATATTGTTTTATTACACAAAGAAGACAGATTTAACTAAAGCAAGACTGTTATAGTTTTTAACATCATATATCGCATTTCATATTTTAAACAGAGCACAAGTTAACAAGGGTTGATATTGACAGTATTACAAACACACATTATCAGACTACACTCATAAATCTACATTTCAATGCAACTTAAATACCAGATAGCATTTTTACAGGTTGATTTTTAACTCTTAAATGTATGTATGTGTACATTCTGTATATCCAAAACTTTTTAAACATATATCGCAAAGTATTATTACGTGTGCCTATTTTTTTTGTATTCTTGAAATGATAATAAAATGGTTTTGAGTGAAGTGACCTTGTTTTTTCTTAATAAACCTGCAGTACGTGACTCTCAACGCATCAACTAATATACAATATGTTGTTAAATGGCGCCCCTTGGTGGCTAAATCTCAAATGTCTAGATGTTAATTCCACTCCACTTTAATGTAGAATATAAAACCATGCAGGGAATGAATAATTAAAATGACTTGTGACTGTCAAACACACTCCAGTTTATGTCAAGAAATATGTCAAAAATATGTATTTATTATTTTATTAAATAATACAAATATATATTTATTATTTTATACAATAATTTTTATAAAATACAAAATAATATATATGTTTTTTATTTTGTATTTTATAAAAATATTTGTTTTTAGGCTATTAAATGTATATTCAGATTTTTTTAAAATTTTCTATCACAATGACAGCAGAATTGCTCTCAACTTAACCCCCGGTTTGTGTTTTTATTTAATTATTACAATTATTCAGGTGCAAAAAAACACAACTAAAATTGAAGGTCTTACTTGACCTATATGGTTATATTTATTAACAACTAACAATTTAGTTTGTATTTATAATTGTATAAAATGATCAATTATTTGTTTAAAACCATTATTAGTGGAGTGGGCTAGTCTGGAGAATATTTCTATGTCTGTATCTAATTTAATTTATAAAATATTCTGCACAGTTTATATTTAAAAGTAGTTTTGAATGATCTGAGACACTGAGAAAAAGGAAAATATGACTTCTCATCTTCTCATCTCATATTTAAAGTCAGTCCAGCCTGTAACTCTTGAATGCAGCTGCAAATTAGAAAGGAAAAATGTAAATTTTAAGTTTTTAATTGTCATAAAAGGTTGCTCTAGGTCCATTCGCTCTGCTGTGGGACCATTAATTAAATCCTGTATGTCTTGAAACAATATAAAGACACTCAGAGGAAAGCTAGGTCCATTTTCAACCTGAATGACAGCTACTATAAATAGCATAAATAGATAGAAATCTACTAATAATGATAGGCCATAACAGAGACCAAATATGATCTAATTATCCTTTAATTTTTACAGTTTAAAACTTATTTAAAGTATATAAAAGTAGAGTTTAATGTGGAAATGTAGTGTAATCAGTCATTTAAAGTCGAAAATAATCGTCTTTCATTAATAATTAGAGGGTTTAATGAATGTTTGAACTCAGGAGACTTTATTGAAGACAATAGTTGAAGGTTATGAGCATTGGTTGGGGACATGAATAAGTTTTGACTTGTGTTTTCCGACGGTCCCTGAACGGCCCTTGAAGGCAGCAGCAGCAGCAGCCTGGTCTGGTCTGGATCGGGTCTGGACTCTGGAAGCTGGACTACGTCAACAGGAGGAGAGGAGACCGTCCCAGCCCTTCAGAGAGAGGACGCTCACAAAACGTCCTCCAGATGTCCACACGAGGAAAACAGTTTGTGCGTCTTTGAGCGTCTTTTTTTTGGAGCGTCTTTTTTTTGGAACGTTCTTTTTTGGAACGTCTTTTTTGGAGCGTTCTTTTTTGGAACGTTCTTTTCTGGAACGTTCTTTTTTGGAACGTCTTTTTTGGAGCGTCTTTTTTGGACATGTTGGACAAAGACGCACTGAAGAAGATGCGACTCTAAAAAAAAAAAAAAAAAGAAAAAAAAAAGAAAAAAGTAACTTTTTTCACACTTTTTTTTTATTTCTAGCTGAAGATATGTTGGCGAGAAAAAGCATCATCCCGGAGGAGTTCGGTCTGCCGGGCCTCGCCTCCCGCATGCCCCGCAAACCGGTGTTCAGGGACCGGGTCAACAAGGCGCGCTTCATCGCCAAAAACGGCTCGTGCAACCTGGCGCACAAGAACATCCGCGAGCAGGGCCGCTTCCTGCAGGACGTCTTCACCACGCTGGTGGACCTCAAGTGGCGCTTCACGCTGGTCATCTTCACCACGACCTTCGTCAGCAGCTGGCTGCTGTTCGCCATGAGCTGGTGGCTGGTGGCCTTTGCGCACGGAGACCTGGGACCGGACCGGCTCAACGAGACGCACTGCGTCACTGATGTCAAGTAAGAGACACACACACACACACACACACACACACACACACACACAGCAGACTCAATGTTAGAAAAGTGCATTTTTAAAAAATGTGATTTAGATGTTTAAAATGTGTTTGATGAGACTTTAAACATATTTTTTTTAGGTCACTAGAACTTTTTCTATCCATCCTGAGTTGGTCCAAACCTCCCACCATCCTCCTCCTCCTCTTCTTCTTCTTCTCTTCCTCCATTTTTAATGAGGAGGAGAGGGAGAGAAAGATATTAATTGTGACAGGAAGTTAGGGAACTTTTGCTCTCATCATTTCAGAGGAAATAAAGTAAAGATTGTAGGAGGGGAAGAGAGTGTTTGGCACCTCCCTCCTCCTTTCCTTATCTCCTTCCTTCCTTCTCTCCTTTCCATTTTTTTGTCAACCACCTCTCCTTCAGGTGGTGTAAAGTACATAGTCTACATTTACTCAACTACCAATTTCAGGACAAATTTGAGGTACTTGTCCCTCAAGTGTTTCCATTGCATGCCACTTTATACTCCCACTACATTTATTTAACAGCTATATATATATTCCAGATTAGGACTTTATGTTAAAAAACGTGATACGCTTGTAAAATAAAATGCATTGCTAAAGATACAACCAAAACCCTTTTTTTTAACAAAGAAGCAGTGTAGCTGTGTCTTCTTGTCATGTTTCAGATGTCTCAGTTATCAGTTCCTCCAAAGAGACATTTTCTCCTCTAAACTTCTCACAAGGTTTCATTTAGATAACTGCTTGAGACCCAAAGAGCTAAAACTCTCTTATAATTATCAAAAAAAAGAAAAAAAGATTAGAGAAAAGTCATGTATCAGAACTTAGTTTCTTCTTCTCTCTTACATTAATCATCTCACGACCCCTCAGATTTATCCTGTGACCTTTTGGAGGGGCCCAGCCCCTAGGTTGGGACCCACTTGACTAAACTAGCTAACTGTATATAAAGTAATTAAAAGCAGCAGCTACAACAGTAACATGCTGATGCATCAGTATTAATAATGGATTTTCAGTCCCAGGAGACATTTTTCTGCAGAATTTTTAGTTTTCGTAATACTCTCGCTCGTAATACTTTTGTATTTATTCTTGTGGTGGAGTGTTTCGTACATTGTTGCATTGGTGTACTTTTCTTAAAGGAACAGTGTTTTTAGTGTATAATCACCTGAAAATATGAATCAACACTGGCTCTAGATGGGGCCTTTTTGCGGTGTCACGTCGGCCACCGTAGTTCTCCAACACGCTTGGCACACGGGAGATGTTTGAGTTGGTTGCAATCTAAAACTTCACCACTAGATGACGCCAACTCCTACACACTGTACCTTTTAAGTAAAGGGGTCTCTGAATACTTCTTCCAACACTGCTCCTTAACTTTCCCTCTCTCTCTTTCTTTTCCATCACGTCCATTAAAAATCTCACACATGATCAGTGGAAATATGATGAAGAAATACTTTCTTATTCTCTGAATAGTATATTAATATTAACAAAGTGAAGCCTTAAATGGGAGTGAATGTCTTTGAGAAAAAGGCTCAGACCGATTTAAGATGAATTCAGGAAAACATCAGAAAGATTTAAAGCTGCAGGAGATATTTTTTCTTTTCTCAAAGTGGGCAACGAGACACTGAGGATTGACTCTGTTTGGCAGAATGAAACTGTTCTGATGTCCGAAACCTGTAGGGTACTAGTTTTAATACATCTAAATTTTAACGTCATGTCTTCTAAATGTCAAGTCCAACCAGTCGTGACTGAAGAACTTTCTTCTCTCTTCAGGTCGTTCACGTCGGCCTTCCTATTCTCCATCGAGGTTCAGGTGACCATCGGCTTTGGAGGACGAATGATAACGGAACACTGTCCGACCGCCATCACCGTCCTCATCATGCAGAACATCATAGGACTCATCATCAACGCTGTCATGCTGGGTAAGACTTAAGTACTCAGATAGAAATACTACAGTGTAGAAAGTACTCTGTTACAAGTTAAAGCCCTACATTCCTTGTTTCCTTCGTCTCTCCTCAGGTTGTATCTTCATGAAGACGGCTCAGTCAAACCGCCGAGCGGAGACGTTGATCTTCAGCCGTCACGCCGTGATCGCCGTCAGAAACAACAGTCTGTGTTTCATGATTCGTATCGGGGATCTGAGGAAGAGCATGATCATAGGAGCCACCGTCAGGTTACAGGTGTTTGTCTGCTTTATTCTACCCACTGGAGAACTCAAATCAGATCTGTTGTTTATTGAACAGTGTGATCAGTTACCTCTAAGTTCTTCTGTAAACTCAGAAGACATGAAGTAATCACTTCAAAAAGGTGCAGGAATAAGATTTAGATGAGCTGATGATTAATCAGGACTCCACGTGGTCTGCAGGTGGTGAGGAAGACGACGACACCGGAGGGGGAGGTGATCCCCATCCATCAGATCGACGTCCAGACGGAGACCGCCGTGGCCACCAACAGCCTGTTCCTCCTCGCGCCGCTCATCATCTGTCACGTCATCGACAAAAACAGGTACGACCACACCAGATCCATGATTTAGTATTATTGTTTTATCTAATATTTTATTTTTGTATTATTTTAATTGTCTGATTGGAGTCCTGAAATGTTTTAATCCAGGACCCTATAAAGCTGTAGTTGTTGTGTATTCTCCTCTCAGCCCGCTGTACGACCTGTCGGCCATGGAGCTGCAATGCAGCGACCTGGAGGTGATCGTCATCCTGGAGGGCGTCGTGGAGACGACGGGGATCACCACGCAGGCCCGGACCTCCTACGTCGCCGAGGAGATCCAGTGGGGTCACCGCTTCGTTCCCATAGTGACGGAGGAGGAGGGCGTGTACTCGGTGGATTACTCCAAGTTTGGGAACACAGTCAAGGTGGGAGTTAAACCAACTAAGGTATTGTATAATCAGATTGATGCTTCTTTGTATTACCTGTATCTTTATGATAATCACTTACTTATTATTGTTTATCCTCCTGTTTATTCACCACAACAACACTGAATAATATATATATTGTTGCCTTTGTTGGTTGAGTTGGTTAGGTTTAGGCATGAGGAGTGAGGTTGGTTAGGATTAGCCAATCAGAGGCAGAGTAGGGCGGATGCCTTCGCTATAATAGGAAAAAACAAGAACCACGGGACAGAAAAAAAATTATATTTATTTATTTATGTCACTTGTAACACTATTCTGTCGTTGCTCATTCAGGTAGCGACGCCGCGCTGCAGCGCCAGAGAACTGGACGAAAAGCCGTCCATCTTAATCCAGACTCTCCAGAAGAGCGAGCTGTCGCACCAGAACTCGCTGAGGAAGCGAAACTCCATGCGACGTAACAACTCCATGCGCAAAGGCGCAGGAAGCAGCGGCAGTCTGCGCAGGAACAACTCAGGGCTCGTCGCGCCCAAAGTCCAGTTCTTCACCCCGACCGACGGAGGCCAGAACCTGAACTCCGTCACCTGACATGAGGCCTGCCTCCTGCTGGCCGCCCTGCTCCTCCTGGTAGCGAGGAGGATTGTGGGTGTTGGTGTCTCTCCTGCTCTGATGGGACTCGTTCTTTTCCTGTTCCCTGCCTTATCTGGACTACCAGCACTTCTGATGTTACCTCATGTTCACGTGCATAGAGGAATCTAGCTCCTATTTTATAAATTAACTCTTCAAATCGTTGCAGTTCATTTCTCTGCACCGATAGAGACGCTACAAACCAATCAATTATTAATAATAATTATTACATTTTCTCTTCGTTATCATTAAAGCAATAATTCCAGACATTGGGTCCTTATGCCTACTGTATTTTACCAACATGAGGGAGATGTATTTTCTTATTGATTAAAGTCACAGTTTAACTACTAGTAGTGGTAACTAGTGGTCATCAATCACTGTACTGTACATGTGTGTTTTCACTTTATATTGACTTGTGTGTTATTTGAGAATAAATGCACTTCATCTGAATATGGTTTCAATATCTGAACGGCTCAAATGATCATTTATTTAGTAGTTAACACAATCAAACAAATGCATCATTACAAATCCTACAAAAGTATATTTAAAAAATGCAAAGGAATCAGATTATGTTGAGAAAATATCACATAGACATAGATTATGAAGATTGTGCAATACCTGCTTTCAACAAAATATGATAGTACAAAAAATATATACTGTAAATTCATTCTGTAAAAATCAATAAACCTGCATGTCATGCACATACAAAACATATCTAAACTAACTAAAAACATTCATAAAACCTCAATTTATCAATGGAGTTTGCATACACTGTGTATACAGATGCAATTAGAGATAAGATGTGCAGATTCTTCTGCACATCTTTTTCTTTAATACTGAAACAGGTAGTCTATACAGCAGTTTTGGATTAGGTAAATAATGTAATGAAATGACGACATGATGGATAAATTACCTTGGGTGAATATCAGACTTTTTTCATTGAACTTGTGCTTATTGCATAGATGTAAGTTTCAATTCTGTACTTTTCTCAGGTCTTTCAGCATTAATAAAAAGCAAACATTATTAATTTTCAGAAATTAATTAGGTGTAATAAGTAAAATAATAAAATCCAGCATAACTGACCTATCTTGATAATTCATGTATGTTTTTTTTAGTTCAGTTAAAGCTGTAAAAGGCATGCTACTTCCTCCAAAAGTTAAAGAAACAGAGCCGGATTTTAGATGAACTCTCACCAGTATTGAATGAATAGATTATTATTATTATTGAAACATACAACATGCAAATGTATTCTTAAAAAAAAGAAAGAATATCTGTATTTGTGTCTTGGATTATTTATGTGTCACCGATGCAAACTGTAATTTAGCCACTAGTTGCCTGGTCACTGAGTGGTGCAGCGGAGCACCTCATCTACCTGTAATATTATGTAATATTAACTGCGCAGTAAGAGAGCTGAAATGCTTAACTCCTCCCATCACTCGTGAGATAAACCAGGAAGCCAGCTCATTGTTATTCTCCCTCCTTGAGAAGAAGAGCAGTGTTGAGTGATGTAACCTTAACTTTCAGACCAAATCAACGGCTTCCACTGAAGTAGAACGGCTACAGCTCAACAGGAAATACTGGGAGTACTGGGACTACTGCTACTGGTAATAAACTGTACTTTGGTGCTGATTGTATACAAGAAAGAAGAGCTTTAGGAGTATAAACTATACCAAAAGTGAAAGTAACTGCACAAGCGGACATGGCTTCCAGATTAGAGAAGGAACTCACTTGTCCGGTTTGCTGTGACATTTTTAAAGATCCAGTCATCCTGTCATGTAACCACAGCTTGTGTAAGGACTGTCTGCAGAAGCATCGGGCAGACAGTCAAACCTCTGAGTGTCCGGTCTGTAAGAGAAGGTGGTCAAAGGACATATATCCCCTTGACTTTGCGTTGAAGAGCCGGTGTGAGGCCTTCTTACTAGAGAGAGGATCTGAACCACTCTGCAGTCTGCACTCCGAGAAACTCAACTTCTTCTGTTTGGACGATCAGCAGCTGGCGTGCAGCGTCTGCAGAGATGCAGAAACACACAGCGGCCACAGGTTCAAACCGGTCGGCGAAGCTGCGCAGGACAGCAAGAAAAAGCTTCAGGATTCCTTGAAGCCTTTGCAACTCAAACTGAAGCGTATTCATCAAGTTAAAGGAAACTGTGAGCAAACAGCAGAACACATTAAAGTCCAGACGGAAAGCACCGTGAGGAGGGTGAAGGAGGAGTTCAGGAGGCTTCACCAGTTTCTAGAAGAGGAAGAGGAGGCCCGGATGGCTGCGCTGAGGGAGGAGGAGGAGCAGAAGAGTCAGATGATGAAGGAGAAGATTGAAGGTCTGAGCAGAGACATATCAGCTCTTTCAGACACAATCAGAGCCACAGAGAAGCAGCTGAGAGCTGAAGACGTCTCGTTCATGCAGAACTACAAGGCTGCATTGGAAAGAGTCCGGCAGCAACCTCTACCCGATGATCCAGAGCTGGTTTCAGGAGCTCTTATCGACATGGCCAAACATCTGGGCAACCTGAGCTTCAACATCTGGAGCAACATGAAGGAGATGGTTTCCTGCAGTCCTGTGATTCTGGATCCAAACTCTGCTCACCCGGACCTCATCCTGTCTGAAGATCTGACCGGTGTGAGGCACGGAGAGGGAAAGCAGCAGCTTCCTGACAACCCAGAGAGGATCGACCCCTTCATCTCCGCCGTGGGCTCTGAGGGATTTAACTCCGGGTCTCACAGCTGGGAGGTGGAGGTCGGAGACAACGCGGCTTTCGTACTGGGCGTGCTAACGGAGTCGATCCAGAGGAAAGGAATAATGTGGTCCGGGTTGTGGAGATTGATGTTCTGCGGCGGTGAATACAAAGCGTTCTCGCCATCAGACACAGGGTCAGATGTGTCAGTGATGAAGAACCCGAAGAGGATCCGAGTGCAGCTGGACTGGGACAGAGGGCAGCTGGTGTTTTCTGATGCTGACACTAACGCACAAATACACACCTTCACACACACTTTCACTGACAGGCTGTTTCCATATATTAGCACCTGGAATGACGTCCCGATAAAGATTGCAGCAATGCAGGTCTCTGTGAGAGTGGAGTGATGTCTGATGTATACAAGCCACTAATAGAGTGTGCAATGACATATTTTTGTTGGCCAACCAGGAAGTTAGCATCACCTGGTTCTCTCGACAAAAAGCCGAAGGGATTGTTCAATCCAAAGAGATTGTTCAACAGTAACAAATTAATGAATATATATTTAATCAAATGTACTGTAGAAATATTTTAGATATTGCAAAAACTGCACTTTTCAATGTATCTATCTATCACTTTATGCATTAAATGTAAGAGTTTAATTTACAGTCATTTATCAAGTCTACAGTAAAACAGTTTTTAGTGTCAGAATTTGTAAGCTTTATCATAATTATCATGTCTCAGCTGTACAATCAATTAAGCTGCATATATATTATTTGCTTTTGATCAACAGAAAAAAAACAACAACTAGCTGAGCCAGAATTAGCCTAGAAAGCACATTTTCATGTTGTCTGTGGTGTTATAGAGAGTAAAGGAGAATAAAACAACATAGCACAACACAAAGCGTCTGGGTCAGTCCTTACTGCTGGTAGCCATCAGGCTCCACAACCAAGGCTGACTCCCATATGAAGATTGCGCTATCTGCACATATTACACCTATTTATTGTGCACTACATTTTTTTATTGTCGGACGGTACACGCTGTGTCCATTCACTATGTTCATTCACTATGTCCATTCACTATGTCCATTTACTATGTTCATTCACTATGTATATTCACTATGTCCATTTACTTTGTTCATTCACTATGTATATTCACTATGTCCATTCAATATGTTCATTCACTATGTCCATTCACTATGTATATTCACTATGTCCATTCAATATGTTCATTCACTATGTATATTCACTATGTCCATTCAATATGTTCATTCACTATGTATATTCACTATGTCCATTCACTATGTCCATTCACTATGTCCATTCACTATGTCCATTCACTATATCCATTCAATATGTTCATTCACTATGTTCATTCAATCTTTTCGTACACCTGTACCTCTGTATCTGTGCTTTGCTGCTTTGACACCTGAATTTTACCCTGGGGATTAATAAAGGTTCATTTTATCTTATCTTAGCTGATCAAATTAGGTACAAAATGTATGGTTACTTTAATTCAATGATTAAGTAAAACTTGAGGTGTTCTGTGAACTGTAAAAAACATTTGCCTCTAAAACCCAATAAAGACTGAGAATCAGAGGGACTTTTGTGTGATTTATTAGTTCTCTTATTATGTTAATACTTGATTACAAATACTGTGATATCACAATTATTGTGATATTGTGAGATTATTGTGTTATTATTATGTCTAGTATTTTTGTCCATTGAGTATTTTCTTTTTATTTAAATTATTCTTATGATTTTATTTTATTATTTTATTGAATTTATTTTATTAATTATTTTAATTATTCAGGTCTTTCAGTATAAAAATAAGAAGCAAACATTATTAATTTGCAGAAATGAAGTAGGTGTAATAAGTAAAATAATAAAATCCAGCATAACTGACACCTATCTTGCTAATTCATGTATTGTTTTTTCAAATATTGTTTGGGTTATTGTTGCTTTTCTATTTTTCAGCTTGGCTAGAGAATATTATATTATAAACAGTTGGATTAAAAAGCTAAGATTTTTGTCCACTGACTAGTTTTTTTAAATTTAAATTATTCTAATTATTTTATTATTTAATTTAATTTATTTTATTAATCATTTTAATTTTTTTATATTTATTTTTATAAATACCACTACCATACAGCGTGACCATTAAACCTGCTTTCTGATTGGCTCTTGGTTTATTCTTACGTTGCCCTACGTTCTTACGTTGCCCTACGTGCCTCTGTGACGTCGTACGTCGTACCCGGCAGTGAGGGTGGGAAGGTGAAGTGAAGCGACTCTTCAGGTAAACATGGCTCGTAGTTTACTCTGCAGAGCTGTCGGTGTGTTTCAGCTCAGCAGAACTTCAACACCGCTGACAGGGACTCGTTTCTACTCTCAGACCGAACCGGAACCGCTGACGGTGAGACAGCAACACAACGGAATCAGGTAAAGTAACTAAATGTACCTGTTATTCACAGGTGCTGTCAGGTAGATACAGTATAGTTATAATACAACAACAACAGCATGTCAGGGGTCAGCAACCTTTACTATCAAAAGAGACATTTTAGGCAAAAAAAAAGAAGAAAAATCTGTCTGGAGCTGCAAAACATTTGATCATTGTTATGAAGGTGACACAGTTTATAGTCTAAGTATATAGCATATAAGTCTAATGCAGTGAGGGCCAAAGAGACAATGTATGGCAGAGCATTAGGGCCACATTGAGGGAAAAAACGTCTGAGATTTACAGAATAAAGTCATAATATTACGAGAAATAAAGTTGTAACATTACGAGAATAAAGTCGTAAAATTACGAGAAAAATGTCGTAATATTACGAGAATAAAGTCATAATATTACGAGAATAAAGTCGTCATATTAAGAGAATAAAGTCATAATATCACAAGAAAACAAGTCGTAATATTACGAGAAAAATGTTGTAATATTAAGAGAATAAAGTCATAATATTACGAGAATAAAGTCGTAATATTATGAGAAAAAAGTCGTAATATTATGAGAATAAAGTCATAACTTTACAAGAATAAAGTCATAATATTAAGAGAATAAAGTCATAATATTACAAGAATAAAGTCATAATATTACGAGAATAAAGTCATAACTTTACGAGAAAAAAAGTTGTAATATTACGAGAAAAAAGTCATAACTTTACGAGATTAAAGGCATAACTTTACGAGATTAAAGGCGTAATATTACGAGAATAAAGTCGTAATATTTAGAGAATAAAGTCCTAACTTTGCGAGAAAAAAAAATTCACAGGTGCTGTCAGGTAGATACAGTATATTTACAATATAACAACAACAGCATGTAACAGTGGTATACTTTTTACATCTCTGAATTTATGTGCTCGGTTTTTTGGTAAATGTAAAATCTTTATCTGTAAAGAAAATAGATGTATGAAAGGGAGTAAAAAGTAAAAGTTCTTTCTGTGATGGAGAGTCAAAGCAATAAATCTCCCAAAATGAAAATGTTCACCAGTACCTCAAAACTGTGCATCAATGTAGGTCTTTAATGAATTAACCAAAATCAATATTTAATAAATGTATAGAATAAAAGCTCTTAAGTCGTATTGTACCAGGTGTGCACCTTTCATAAAATGTACAGTATGTACAAGGAAATGGAACATAATTTGTTTGGTAAAACAAGTTATACAAGTTAGACAGATCTCAAAACAATGCTTTATAATTTCACTTCTCCTTCCTCTTTATTTCCAGGAGGATAATATTGAACAATCCCAAGAAGAGGAATGCTCTGTCTTTGTCCATGCTGGAGTCCCTCAGAGAAAACATCCTGACTGATGTCGACAGTGATGATCTCAGAGTTGTTATCATATCAGGTAGGTATTTATTGAAAGTGTGATATAGAGAGAGAAACGTGGTGGTCTAATGTTGTAACGTGTGTGTTTTTATGTGTCTGTCAGCCAAAGGTCCAGTGTTTTCCTCCGGACACGACCTGAAGGAGCTGACGTCAGCTCAGGGCAGAGAATATCACACAAAGGTGTTTCACACCTGTTCAGAGGTTAGTTTCTCTTCCTCCCTCATTAAATATAGTCACAATTTCCTACTACACTACAACTACTATTTTTGACTTTGATTATTAAGTTTATCCATCAGTCTGTAAAGTGTAAACAATTATGACAAATGCATATTTTAATGTGAGACACTAGGAAAAAAACATTGCTTATTTTGATTTTTGATAACATGTCTTCTTTCAGACTAGTGAAAAGAAAACATCCAAAATACACATTTAAGTGTTTATTTTACTACTTTGTCTATTTGTGTCTGCAGATTTCTCCTAAATTCACCAAAAGTTAGCATTAGATAATGCATAATTTACTTATTTAAACATAACATTTCATGGTGATATCTAGTTAATTTTAATTTTAACATTCATCAACATAAGAGACCAATCAATCAAAACATCTGCAGCCAGATGTGCCTGCCTTTAAACTCCCCGGCTCTTGTGCTTCAGGTAATGACTCTGATACAAGACATACCTGTTCCAGTAATAGCCATGGTGAACGGCGTTGCCACGGCCGCCGGTTGCCAGCTTGTTGCCAGCTGTGACGTCGCCGTGGCGACAGAGAGGTCCACCTTCGCCACTCCAGGTGTCAATGTGGGTCTGTTCTGCTCGACGCCGGCGGTGGCCCTCGGCAGAGCCGTGCCGAGGAAGGTGAGAGAAAGACACTCGACTTAGAGCTGGGTGATATGGCCTAAAAATAAAATTATTATAGCCAATTGTTTTATACCCCTAGTTATTTTTTACGTACTGTTCCTGTCAACTTTGCTAATAATGTTTATTGTTCAACTGGAAATTATCCTACCAAATAATAACCAAATTTGAGGAATCCTTGCCTATTTTTTTTATAATATTATATGATGAAGTCACAAATAAATATCAGCTGATATATTGTTATCAAATGTATTCTTTTTTAACTATTATTGATTAATTGATATAAACCTTTGCTTCCTTCTTTTTAACCAGGTTGCCATGGAGATGCTGTTCACAGGAACCCCCATCTCAGCCCATGATGCTTTGCTGCACGGTCTGATCAGTAAGGTGGTACCAGAGGAGCGACTTGAGGAGGAGACGTTGGCCATCGCTCAGCGGGTGTGTCAGGCCAGCCGACCTGTTGTCGCCCTCGGCAAGGCCACTTTCCAGAGGTGACTGACCTCTTTTTACCTTTTCCTTGACATTATTAGTGTTCAAGGGGTTCCCCCTAAAACAAGAAAGGGTTGAATTTCACTTTAAATCAAACCTAATAATCAGTATGTATCATTTTACCATCATTAAATCGTTATTATTTTTCCAATCAAACATAAACACATAAATACAACAAAAGCTTTCAGAGGTTTTGATGATAGCACCAAAAACTGTTAGGTGATGGCAGATAGTGTAGGGAGTATAAAGATGATGGATAAAATAAAATAAAAATCATAAACTGATGTTTAAAAATGCTGCACTTTGCATCTTTAGTTAGCTGGAATTATGAGAGAATGTTTTAGGGTAAACATACAACATACATACAATACATTTTCCATAATAATCAGGATTCCTCGTGTGAAAACATTTGAAACATTGTGAATTATACATACATGTACACATTTCCCTTCACATGTTGTTTTCTCTTCTGCTTTGTTTCCTCCAAAGACAAATGGCTCAAGGTCGAGATGCAGCGTACGCCACCGCCTCCAAGGTGATGGTGGACAACCTGGCGCTAAGAGACGGACAAGAGGGGATCCGGGCCTTCATAGAGAAACGCAAGCCAGTGTGGAGCAATAAAGCAGAAAAAGCCCACGACTGATGGACTGTTGACTTTATCACAGGAGATAGTGATTAACCCCAATGGTTCATGTGGTTTTCAGTCACTGGTGTGGAATAATTAGCACCAATCCCAAGTCAATGTATGGGGGTATGCTACTTTTAAAATGTAGATGTGTAATCTGCAAGATCACTACGACTGAAGTTTGAATTGTTGACTTCATGTTCCCTCAGGATTTCCTTCTTTTCGCTGAGACTAAAGACAAGTAGCTGAACCATGTTGTGCCTTGAAAGCTGCAGATGAGAAGAAAAGCTCCATTACCACCCAGAATACTCAAGATGTTTAATGACATAAACAGTCTCATAAAGCTAAAGAATGCTGCTATATGTATTTGTGTAATTTAAATGCAATAAATGGGGTTACAAATTGGTATTATCTATTTTGAACATCCAAGGTTTCGGAAGTAAAAGTCTACATAATTTTCTGGATAGATAGACAATGTGAGGTGATTGACAATTTAAGCTTCTTTATCAAATTACCAGAAAACATGCTACATCGTGGTATATATGGTTATTGAGATATGAAATTACCTATATTTTGATAGAAGATTTTGGCCATATACCCAGCCCTAACATATAGTATCATTAAATTAATCAGAATATTTATATCCTCAGAACATTGAGGATATTTAAAGATACATTTATAATGTGAATTACAATAATGTATGGCAAATAGTACTTTTGATGCCAGCTGGTTACTTCCACTTTGTAACACAATTGAGGTCCTATAAGGTAGCTGCCATCAAGTATTACTAAATAACACAAATTTTACAATAAAAACAGTTACCACAAAGTACAGAAAATGGAGTATTTTTAGTTCAAAGAAATAGTTTGAAGTAGGGCTAGCACATTGTCATAAATACATTTGTTTACAAATTGATTTATTAATCCATAAATAAATGGACTAAATTAAATGATGTACTTATTGACTGTTTTATGGTGTTTTTGTAAATCCCTTTTTTAATTTGAACTATTTATTGGTGGACTCATATTTCATTTGTAAATTATTTTTAGAATTCTTCTTTTTATTACCCATTAAAATGTCCAATAATGAATTACTTTGTAATTTAGTCCATTTATATTTATTTAACCGCATCAAGCTAAAGAACGCTTTTGTCCATCAGTCCATCTTGTTGCTAAATAATAATTAATGTGCTGCTAAAGACATGTAAATCCAGAGGACAGATGGTAATTTTTTAATGGATTATGTATGAATAATTGGGAAGTGTTTAGTTTTTGTCTATCTGTCTATGGTAACAGTATGTCTATTGTATGTGTACTTTTTCTCAAACTGAGCTGCCTATGGATGCAAAATGAATTTCAGTGCAAACTGACAATAAAGTTGTATCGTATCGTATAATATCGTATCGTATTTATTCATAGATTAATAAATTAAATTGTGAACAAATTTATTAATGGCTATTTTTTATTGTACAATTAGTTATTATTCAATTAAATGCTTTATTACTATTTACTCTTGTGGTCTTCCATATATGTGGTCATAATAGTTTAATTTTTAAACGCATTTTTTTTTATCAGGTTATTTATTATTTATTTTCTATAATTATTTTTTTTCTCTATTGTTTATATATAGATGATGTCACATCCGGCCGCCATCTTTGTTCTGTGGTAACATGGCAACACGTGGAGAGTTGAGCGGCTTAAATAAATAGTTTTCGGACGGAATAATTTATAAAACAAGACAAACAGAAGAACAAGTGACTCTGGAAATACTACCCAACAGCGGTAAGTGTTGTTTCTCGACCGTGTGTGTTTATAAAAGATCGCCAGTGATTCACATTTCGGTAAAATCGAGAAGCTAGAAATGCTAATGTTAGCTAGCATTAGCTGTTAGCTAAACACGTGTCTGCTGACGGTTAGCTGCACTTTTCACCGGTTCTCCACTACCGAACAATTCAAGCTAAGTATCTACTGCTTGTGTTTACATGTTTAAAGTCTTGTCTCAGGTTTACAGTGTGTTTTTACTTGCTAAATATCGCTGTTTGTGTTAGTGACTGTTAGCTTTGCTGCTAGCTTTGTTGCTAGGTTACACTTGAGATTGAATGTGTCGTTGGTTTGCTAGTTGTCTTTGGTTGCAAAGTTTGCTTCATATTAATGCTCCTCGCTGCATCTGTGTGTTTTAATTACTTTGATAAATAAATAAATGCATAAATAAATAAATGCATAAATATATAAATAAATACATACATGTAAAAATAAATATAAATAAATAAAAGACAAATGTAGAAATTAATAAAAAATAAATACATAAATAAATAAAAGGGAAATTAAACAAGAGTAAATAAATAAGAGAATTAATACAGAGATAAATAAACAAGAAAATTTACAGAAATATTAACTGAATGAATATGAATTCTCATTGGGTTGATTTGGTCTTAAGCATAATTCCTCCCTGTGTTTTTGCTGCTGGTTGTTACTGTTTTGGGTGATCTATTAATTACTGATGGTAATATTTAGAGCCAATTCATTGATTGACAGAAAATAACTTGGCATTAATTTTTATTGATGAATTAGTTAATTAATTAATTAATTAACTAATTAACTAATTAATTAATTAATTAATCAATTGTTTAACTCTGGTGCTCTGACGACTCTGATACTTGTTTGTAAATTTAATATCCTTGAGTTTTGGGCTGTTGGTTGGACAAAACTTGCAATTTGAAGACACCACTTAGGGGTTAGTTAGGGCTGCAACTAACAATTACTTTCATTGTCAATTAATCTGACAATGAAAGTAATTGTTAGTTGCAGCCCTATTTTGAGGAGAAATTGTGATGGGCACTTTTTAGACTAAATGGTTAAACGATTAATCAAGAAATTATTCCACAGATCAACTAATAGTAAAATCAACAAGGTGGGTTTAGGAATTAATTTTGTACATGCTTATTATCTGTGAAATACACAAGAATGATCCATCATTTTGTGTTTTATTTTTAAGGTGATGCTAGAAAGAGGAATGCTTTCTCTTACAAGTTGAAATGTAGATGTTAGGGACAGTTTGTCAATCTCTGAGGTGTTGGGAATAAGAATCTGAAATTCTTCAATGTCACTTTGACACCGACATGTATCAGGCTGTAGTCGTACTGAATGTCCACATGATGGCATGATTGTGTTAATCTGAGAGGTGGAACCAGCAGGCAGCAAATGATATCAAAATAAAAGCTTAAAAGTGTGTGGTTGCTTTGTCAGTTCCTCACAGATGTATTAAGCTTGTTTGAAAAACTGTAGTTGAAGGTGTACTATCACATCATATTCTACAGACTTAAGAAAACATCTTTGTTTGGTACAGATCCCGTCAAAAATCACACATATAATCATTTTAATGTTTTTCAATGAGAATAATGATGTAAAAATGATCATTCCTCACATCATTCATCACAATTGGATATTTTTAAAAAATCGTTCAGCCCAATTTTGACTCATTATTTCAGCCCTAGAGTAAGCCATTCCAGTTTTTTTTCCTTCCTCTGGTTGAGGAAGTTATTACATAGTATAAACTAAAAAATACTGATTCAGTAGGATTAATATATAGGTTTGAAGACTCAGATCAGAATCATGAATGTTTCGGCCTTTCATTGTGAAGAGCTGGAACCTCAATTACAGTAATATTTACCAAATTTAGACACTTTGTCTCTCCTTTTAAAGATATATCCTTACCTTTTTGGCTTAGCTATATCCCTATATCCCCACTCGGGGGCAGCGTTTCACTATTAGTGGAAAAAAGCAAGCAGCAGAAAAAATAAACCTCTGATTTATAGCAAGTCAAAGACAGAGCCAAAGATTAATTTTCACCCACCTCATTTTATTAAGCAAAGTATCAGAATGGTCTGCAATTAGTTGTTTAACAAAAAACAAAGATAACTTAGGGAATGTAATGAACAGTAACGGCAATACTGTTTGAGAATAACCAGAGTATGAGGAATAATAATAATATTAATAATAATAATAACAGGGAATGTGACTGATTAAATGTTGAAATTTGTGACATGTAATGTGTGCATATGTTTGTGTGTGCCAAATGACTCCAGTAGAAGTGCCAGCAGCTTGAACAGTAGTTGATATGACAGTGTTGAGAATAATAAGACATAATGAAGTAAAGCAAACTTGTACTGAAACTAGTTCACATCCATCTCTAGCTGCATGTGCTCAAGATGTAATTACAGTACAGCAATTAAAAAAAACAAACATGTTACCTATGGTTACATAGCAAATCAGATGGCTTAAAGCCACCAAAACAAAATATATATTATTAGCCCTCACAAGTTAGCGCTCTATTCCTTGAGATTCAGGGTTTGAATTTAACCAAACTGGCCTACGATACGTGTAAATACTAGGGGTGGAAAAAAATCGATTCACCTATGTATCGCGATTTTTTTTAAAATTTTGTCAGGAGAGCTAGCGAAGGACTTGGCGGAGTTAGAGGCGTATACATGTGTGACTACGTCAAGCTTTCAAAATAAGGTGTTAACAAAGGGAACTTTATATACAAAATACATATATGGAATTAAGATTGATTGGATTATATTCACCAGAAGTATAAAACATTACATGTCCCTTATATATTATAAAGAAAATACCACTAATTTGTGAGTGAAATGTCTTTATTCTTTAATTTTTTGGTCGCTTGAAAAAATGTAATAAATAATGATTGACAATGACTGATATATTTGACTTCAGGACATCTCTGACTACATATATGGTGAAAATCAAACATTTTCACTTTATCAATTTAGATATTTTCCAAAGTAAAAGTCCCTAAAAGTGTATGATTCAAATTTTTCTCATGGTCTAGTGTTAAAAAGTTAACAAAAATCACAATATCAGCACGCAAGTATCGTGATAGTATCGAATCGGGAGATAGGTGAATCGTCCCAGCCCTAGTAAATACCCAACGTACTGTATTTCATGTATGAAGGAGAAATTAATTGCACATCAGTTAATAAGGAAGGAATATTACCGCTGAAACTGAAAAGGAAAGTCTAAAAAATAAACAACAAACCCTGCATCTTTCTACAGTGGAAGCGCTGCAAAATTGAAATGGAAATCAAAACTTTAACTCTCTAATTCTATCATTGGACATAATATTTCTTCTCTTTGAAAAATAACATTCACAAGCATATAGAGTAAATCCATCTATCTGGAAGTAACATATAAAAAAATAAAGATGGAAAACAAATCAGAGTTTTCAGGAGGATTTTCTACTGATAACAACTCAGCATATTAACAAAAACAATCCAATGTACATATCAGACTCTAAAAGATATATACTGACACCTCTCGTTAATGATTTACATCCAAAAATAAAATTAAATCTTCAGTCAGTTTTTTTTAAACTCTTTTTTTAAAGTGTAAAAACTTCAGAGGCTGGTGCGTCCTGCAACGTTACGATGCAGCGTGACAGTCAGAAGGTCACACATAAAGAGCAGAAACTAACAAAGCTAGGACTAACTGCTCGTCTTTACCACAGTGTCAGTGACTACACCTCTTTTTTACAGTGTCTTGCCATTTCTATATCACAGCAGCATGGACTCCTGCATGGCGAACGCCTCCTGTGCGTGCCTGTAGTGTGGTCCTCCAAACAGCTGGGGGAGCTGTTGCCTTATGACGGGCTGCTGCTCCTGGAACTGTGTCCTGTAGTGAAGCAGGCCGTCCGGGTTGGAGGGAAACGTGAACTCCTGAACCGGAGACATTTGAGCTTTCTGGAAGCTCGGCGAACGCGGCATCCCACCTGGGGATGGAAGGGGCAGCTCATCCTCCGGTGCCCACGGGAGCCCGTCTACAGGCCGCCGAGGATCTGGCAGGTAGTGCGGGTTCGCCTCGCCTCTCCGATGCCCGTCATACCTGTAGTCCACCGGGGCGTACACCTGTGCAGTGGAGGTGAGTTGTTGCAGGTAGATAGGCGTGGAGCTCCCTTTGGTTTCCAGCTGCAGGGAGTGCTCCGGGGGAGGCCTGGCGTTACGGGGGTTGTGGGTGGAGCTAGGTGGCGGCTGCCTGCGGTAGGTGGCGAAGGAGTTGTTCATGAGAGCCTTCTCCGGGGAGAGGCTGTTGCTCGGGCGCTGGGTGGTGGCATACGCTCGTTCCCCGTACACCACATTGGAGGGTGGGGTGTATCGGGCGGGCGGAGTATAGAGTCTGTCCTCGCCTCTGTGGTCCAGGCTCACGCTATACGCGGGGTGGAGGATGGGGACTTCGGTTGTAGTCCTGCCTGGGGAGTGCTGCTGGGGAGGAGTGTTGTACTGGCTGCCCGGGTAGCCGGTCTGGACCCCTCCTGGACTGTTAAATGTGGGAGGAAGATGGTGTTTGGCCGTCCTGGGCCCTGATGCGAGGGAGACGGCGCTCCCGGCGTGGCTGGGTCCGCGGCTCGGGCTGCTCTGATGGTGGGACGATACGCTGAAGGGTGTCTCGCTGCGAGGGGTCCTCATTCTGGACGGAGGTCTGTCAAACTCCACGATCTCGAAATCCTGCTCCTGCAGCCCTGGTACGTTGTCGTACTGGGAGGCGTTGGAACCGCGGTTGATTTCGGGGACGAAATCCTTTGAGTGTGGTCGCCGGTGGGGCTGTGCGCTGTCTTCAGGGCTGGAAGGGGCCGGCGTCCCCCCTCTGCTTACGTGGACCTCCCGGGCTGCTGCTGCTTTGACGGCTTCCAGCTTGGTCTCGGAGGGTTTGAACCAGCGGGGAGTGATTTCTTTGCGAGAGCTGGAGGCCGCGTTGGAGTTATGGTTGGCGGTGGCGTGGCTCTTCCCTCTATCCCCTGTAATGAGCTGCGGTGTCGGGGTGGGCGCCAAATGCGGTGTTGCTCCCCGCTCAGGTGTAGTGGAGGTGGACTGCTTTCGCTGCTCATTGGGGATCTCCCCCGATCCTCTGGAGCGGACATCCCTCTTGTCCACCTTGTGGTGGCGGATCGATTTCTCCAGCGAGTCCCGGCGTAACCGGCTGGGCGGCCGACTGTCCCGCTGGCGGTCTGGTACAGGACTCGGGTTCCTGGGAGGCTCGGCCGGCTCGACGTAGCTTTGCCCGTTCGCCACGTGGTTCACCGCCAGCTCAGGAGGAAGCTGCCCTAGAGGCTTCTTGGGAAACTCTTCGTCTTTACCTGTAAGATGAAAAACAGTGGAAACACATTAGAGCGCCATCGGGATGCAAAACTGAACGGCGATGGTTTGACACACTGTGTGGCGCTGATTCACATAAACAGGGATATGGATTCATGCAACACCACTGCCATAGAGAGGTAAAAATAAAGGAGAATTACATCCATGACGACACATAGTCACATTTCCACAGGCAAAAAAACATCAGAAATAGTGTTTGATATTAATCCTCAGCTTGCCGGAGGGGCTCAATTAGGAAGTGACATTCAATTGACTGGCCTCTTAAATTATGAGTTTCACGCCATTTCATTAGACTGTACTTAGGTGCAGCAGTAGCCCCAGACTAGAAAGGTCATACAGAAATAGTTCTTGATTAATGAACCATGTTAAATGTACTGAGACTGAAGCCACAGAAATATTTCTTCACTTCGACTACTTGCACCAAAGTTACTATTCTACAACCAGTATTAATACTTTACTGCTTTACGTCAAAAAAAGAAATAAAAAGTACAGTAGACAGGAACATGTATATACAGTGTGCAGACACAGTGATGGTGACGCTGGGTGTTGTTGGGGACTGAAAGGGAAAGTGTGATCACCAGAGTCGGGCAGGAGGCGGCAGCAGCTGGGGGGAGATGAAGTGCTGTGGGAGTGATTCAGGAAGTGAATTTATTGGAACTGAAAGTGTCCATCCATGACGAGTTTATCCACTGACCTTGGCCTTTTTCTTCTTGTACACATGGGTTAAATTAACAGGGGAAACTAACCTGAGATAAAAATCTTTGTCAGACACTTGGCTGACATTATTTCTTTTAATATGTAAACAGTAATTTTGCAAGATGTTCTTATGAGCACTAAATTAATACAGTTCTGTGTTTTCTTTCAGGAATCCTTCTTCACCAGAGACTATCCTGTCCACAAACCGGTAAGTAAACCTACTCATTGTTCCTGTGTGTATTTTGCAAATGCAAGTCTGAAAACCTTTCATTAGTGCACCTCACAAGAATGTCCATTAAGATTTTAGTCCATTAAGATTTTACTGAGATAGGCTGTGATGTTTTTGGCAGGCAAGGCAGATAAACAACACATTTTAGTCATAATTAATGTTTAAAAGCTGTAATTACAACCTGAATATGTGCAGTATGACATTTTGATAAAAATTTAATTATCACTGACGCAATTAAGACATTATCTTTCTCATTTAAAAAATAGCAATACAATAACTTTTCTGTAGAAATTGTATAGCTTTATTTTGTCATAATCAAAAACATGTTGTAATGTTTGGATATGATTTAACTGTTTATCAAACTAGATTAAAAGTAATTTAAATACATTAAAAAAAGAAAATTATAAGATACTATTGAGATTTTTTTTCATATTTTAATGGATAAAAAGGCATACTTGTAACAGATTTTAATGGAAATTTATGTTCAACAGTTTTTTTTTCTTCTTCCAGGAATCCTTCTTCACCGGAGACATTCCTGTATCCTGTCCACAAACCGGTAAGTAAACCTACTCATAGTAACTGTATGTATTTTTTAAGATTTACTGAGATATGCTGTAGTTTTTGGCTGACAAGGCAAATTTTAGTCAAAATAAATGTTTAAAACCTGTAGGTACAACCTGAATATATGTAGCATGACATAAAAAAATATCACTAGAAAATATAAATAACTTTTCTGTAGAAAATATATAGCTTAATTTTGTCTGTTTGGAAATGATTTCACCTCTATCAAAGTAGATTAAAAGTAACTTAAATACATTCATAAATTAAAATAATAAGATACTACTAACATGTTTTTTTTTCATATTTTAATGGCTAACAAATTGACTAATTAAATTAATATATATAATATATAAATAAAATAATATAAATAAAATAATATATATAATACTTAAAATTATATATACAAATTTAAATTATTTATATTTATTATACATTTACTTTAAATTATATTTATATATTTAAAATAAAAGTTTATATTCTAAATTTTAAATGAATGCAACAATAGTGTTGTACTAATGCAAGCCTGCATTCTGGCTGGTTTAAGTGAACTTCCTCTGAAGTATACAAGCATTGTTTGAGCCTAACAGACTTTATTTTGTCGTCCATGTTCCTTACCTCATGACTAAGCTGTTCAAGGCCACCATACTGGTCGCCGCCAGCAGGTTATCAGTATTGTTTTTATTTCACACAGCTGTAGACAGGAAGTGATTTCTGTGTAGTGAGGGGGTGTAAAACAATGAAACCTGCCTAACCTTGCCTCAAGGAGCTGTTTTTACACCGTGGTAGTATAAACGCTGAGCTTATAAACAAAAGGTCGAAGAGAAATAAAATTGTCTTGATGTTATTCGACTTTAAGGATCATAAAAGATGCAATTTTTCCTTTTGATTGAAAATCTTTAGGGGGAGGTGTGTCGAACAAGTCGCCCTCAGTATAAAAGATAAGAAAAGGTTAGTGTGAGAAGAATTTTCCTTGCAGTTTGCTGATACAATGTTCAGCACCTTTTCTTATCTTTTGTTCTGAAAGGGACAAAAATAATTATGTTTACTAATAGTAAATATCAGCACAGATGATCAGCTATTGGTAGCCTTCAAAGTCAATCCCCCACATTGGCTTAAACTCAGTTTTTGCGGAGTTTAGTGAGAGAAAAGAAGTGAATCCAGACGCTGCCACTCTAGATCAAAGATCCATCCAGCTGCTGTTTGCACAGAGTAAATTATACTGTGGTGGTGATGTGGTTAGGAAAAGAGAAACTAGGCCAAGTGAAGTTCAAAAACCATAAAACCGCTGTCATTTCTCACAGTTCAGCCGATTCAGATACAAAAAATGCAGATTTAAAAAATATAGCCCCCGTCCTGCACACTAGCAAACGTGGTAGCAGATGGTTGTTAAAACAGGAGTTAAACAAAAGCCTCCAGTGTTGGAAAAGTGGCTCATTATCTTGTCAGCGGGCAGGGAAATGAACAGACAGCTACTGTTATAGATGTGTGGGCTCTTGAAGAAAGGGAAGTTCCTTCTTTAGCTTCAGTATTAAAGTCAAAAATCCTACAAAAAAGTGGTTGCTGATGGTTTAGCGGACTAACTGACTAAAGACTTAATACAGGAAGACGAAACATAAGAACCTGTAACCGTCTTTACAAATGTAAGATTTCACTTTAAAGGGATAGTTTGGGTGTTTTGAAGTGGGGTTGTATGAGGTACTTATCCATGGTCGGTGTATTACCTACAGTAGATGGGGAGTTTGGGTACACCTAAAAAGTGTAGTTAACATATATGCAATATTTAGAATATTTTAGCCGTTTTAACTTGCCATCAGACAGCCTTTTCCGACGGGGAACTGAAGCATTCATCTATGCTCTCACCAAAACCACCAGACTCCATTGAAAAAAACATAAATTTTACCTTGCAGAACACGGGAGTTGCTGGTCACAAAATAACACAAACAAACTAACCGGTGGAGGAAGTGATAGGCCAGCAATCCCTGTGTTCTGCGAGGAGAAATTAAAGGGTTTTTTTATGGAGTCTCGTTGCTTTGGCGAGAGCATAGATAATAGCTTCAGTTCCCTGTCGGAAACAGCCTGTATAGTTGTCTCTAATGTAAACTAGCAAAAATATTACACTGTTATCTATGCTCACTTCACAGCCACCAGACTCCATTGATTTTTTTTTTTAATTTTACCTCACAGAACACGGGAGTTGCTGGTCTACCGCTGCCTTGATCGTTTAGTTTGTTTGTGTTATTGTGTGAATTTGGTGAATCCGAATTAACCCTTTTAACCCTTTCCCCGTCTGACCGCAAGGTAAACCGGTGAAAATATTCTAAATATAGTGTACACTTAAACTGATATTGATTCTTTCAGGTGTCTAAAATACGTAAAGCTTCTGTTTCTCCAGACTCCATCTACTATAGGTAATACACTGGCTATGGAGAAGTACCTCATACAACCCCAGTTTAAAACACCCAAACTATCCCTTTAAAGAGGAACCCTTCTTCACAATAATAATAAGCTACAGGGTTAAATAGACAGATTAACTGTTGATTAAAAACAGTGATAATCGGCCTACAAAATACTACAATAAGCTATTCACAAAACCCCAAAATATTGAAACGATAACTTCCCAGTTGAAACAGTATCATGCAGTGCCTTTAGTTGGCCACCAGAGGGTGCATTATGTCACCTGAAAGACCGTTATGGACAGAACTGAAATTTTACAACCACTTTAGAATAAAAACATGTAAGTAAAGGGTAAAAAAACTGAAGGTACAAAGACAAGAGGAGAGCCAGCCACTGCAGGACTGAAGCGATGCATCTGAACTGAGTTAAAATATTACGTGGAGGGGATAAAAAAACAGCCGGAAGACTAGTTTGTGAAGGAAAAAAACCCCGAGTGCTGCTGGACAGACAGGCGACAGACAGGACGGACGAACTGAGGGACAGATGGACAGAGACATGGAGAGAGGGAAGACCAGTCAGGATAGCCCACCGGTTACTGTTGTAGGAGGGAATGTGGCCCCCACTCACGGCCACACTTTTGTTGTTGTTGGCTAACATCGTTTGAAAGAAGAGGGAGAGAAGGAAGATTAATGAGGAGACAGAGCAAGATTAGAAAACACTCACTGCTAATATCGCTAATACAAGCTAAAGGACAGCAGGAAGCCACAAGCGTTGCAATGTAAAAGCTATAATACAAAAAGAGGGGCATTTGTTTCACTGGGGGCTTCTGGGTAGTGTTTCACTGATTTGGATGTATTTGTAGGGATCGTATCAGTATGGGTTGCAGCTTATTTGTTTAAAAAAAAATGTTTAATCCATGATTTTAGGATTATTCTTTTTTTTTTTTTTTTTTAATTAATGGACTAATTGTTCAGTTTATGAAATCCCAGAAAGTAGTGAAAAGTGAAAAGGTTTTTTATGCCTGGAAAAAAAGATTCAGTTTACAAATCATATAATACAAAAAAAAGAAAAAATCTGTAAATCTTTACTTTTGCATAACGAATTATAAAAGTGTTTCTTTTTCTCAGAATAATTAGGGAAACTGAAAACCTAATAATAATATTGACTACTTTTTTTGCAGTATAGATTGCAGCTTTATTGCGTAGCTGTTGATAAATTTTGACATATTTATGTAAATAAAATAACCAATATTTTCTCCATGATTTTAGCATTATTCAGTATTTTTTTAAATAATAGACTAATCTCTGAAGTCCCAGAAAGTAGTGAAAAGTGATGACTTTAAATAGCTTTTTTTTTTTTCTCCAGCCAACAGTCAAAACCCCCCAAAAAATTCAGTTTACAATCATATAATACAGAAAAAAATTATTCTCCGAGACTAAATAGTGATACTGAAAACCTAATAATAATGACTACTATTTAACAAATATAAATATGTATATTGTATTAATTCAGGTAAAAATGCGATCAGCATACTGTTAATTAGAGCTGCAACGATTAATCGATTAGTTGCCAACAATTTGATAATTGATTAGTTGGTTTTAGTATTACTTTAAAGGGAAAAAAGTCAAAATGTTGTGTTTTCTTTACCCCTTTATGGACAGTAAACTGAACATTTTTGATTTGTGGACAAAACAAGACATTTGAGGGTGTCATCTTGGGCTTAGGGAAACACTAATCAACATTAAATGAAACAAATTGTCTTACTTTAGATCAAATTTGTAGTAAAAGGTGGATAAAAACAGTAGATTGATTTAAAAGTTGTCGTTGTGATTTGTTGGCTACAACTAAGGTGCAACTAAAGTCAGAAATGTCCCTTTTGGTATTACAGCTGTTTGTGCTTCATGTTGTAGCAGTACCTGGTGCGGGCAGCTCCATCTTCGCCCTCCTGAGCTCCGTCATGGACGCCTGCAGCTGCTCGATCACAAAGTCGTCTTCGAAGAAGAAATCTTTGGATAAAGTCACCTGCAGGAACTCCACCAGGTCCTCCATGGACAGCTTCATCAGGTGCTCTGGAGATCACACACACACATATATAAATAAGTGAGACATTTTCCAGTGTTTGAGAGGTAGACACCAGCTGGTACCAGTGTGTGTAGAGTAAACTTACTCTTGTGCAGTTTGAGGATGGTGTAGGACATGGTGGGCAGCACTCTTTCTCCCTCTAAGATGTAGATGTCCCAGATCCTGAGGGTGAGGGTGAAGGGAGTCTAGACACAGACACAACTTTAGGTCAGAACATCTTATTATGACTCACATAAAGGATGAGGTCGGTTCTATATCTCTATTTTTGTTATTTTCCAGCTGTCAACCTCTCTCCTCTCACCTCCCTCCTTTCAGCTCCCTCTTTTCAGCTTCCTCCTCTCACCTTCCTCCTTTCAGCTCCCTCCTCTCAGCTCCCTCCTCTCACCTTCCTCCTCTCACCTCCCCACCCCCCATGAGCCAAGCCTCATCCCAGTGTCTGTCCTCCTACTGTGTATTTATCACCTTTAACACTAAACATGTCTGGCAATGGGAAGCTCACACAAAGATATGTTCACATCAGTAAGACAACCTCCATCAGTGGTGTTACATTTTATCATTCCATATATGAGGAGAGCTTGTCTGTAATGTACTCACTCTGTCCAGGAAGCACTGGAAGAACCACTTCATGGTGTAGAGACTGGTAAACACCTCCTGGCTGTCCTGGAACAGCACAAACAAACCAACACAAAGTCTATTCAGTGCATTGAGCACAAAATATGGAGCTCGTTGTCCAGGAAACATAAATATCTCCAGTATATTAACCCTGTTTTTAGTACGTATTTATCAAAGTATTACCCCTAATGGTGTATTAAGTAGTGCTACTGAAGTGTTGTAATGTAAGAAGCTAATCTCTGAGTTATTTGGATAGATATCTGGTATTGTGAGCAGTTGTTCCATTATTCAGCAGCTGTTTCATTATTAATCTCTACAGCAGTGTTGTTGTGTCTCACCAGGTGCTGCTTCAGTTTGGGCATCATCTTCTTGAGGATTCGGTCGTGATGCTCCTGGAAACGCATCAGCTTCGGGAAGCCGGGGACGAAGAACCCTGAAGGTGAGACGGAAGAGACGATCGGTCAACTGGTGATGACTTCACATTTAAGATGTAGGATGTCACAATCTGATCAGCTCTCTCTCTCTCTCTCTCTCTCTCTCTCTCTCTCTCCCCTACTCTTCTCATCTCCCTCTCTCCTCTTCTCCTTCCTATCTCCTACCCTATCTCCCCCTTACTCTTCTTCTCTCCCGTCTCTCTCTTCCTATCTCCCCTACTCTTCTCTCTCTCTCTCCCCCTTACCCTTCTCCTCTGCCTCTCCCCTACTCTTCCTCTCCTGTCCTCCTCTACTATCTCCCTCTCCCCTACTCTTCTCTCTCTCCCTTACTCTTCTCCTCTACCCGTTCCTATCTGCCTCTCCCCTTTCCTATCTCCCCCCTACTCTTCTCCTCTAACTCTTCTCCTCTACCCCTTCCCATTTCTCTCCCTCACTTTCTATTCTCCTCTCCCCTTTACTCTTCTTCTCTCCCTCTCTCCTCTACCCTTTCCTCTCTCCCTCTCTCTCTTCTCCCCTTCCTTCTCTCCCTCTAGAGGAAAGAGTGAGCTGCTCCTCCGGTCACTTGCCCTGTAATGTCGCCACAACTCTGCCTCGTCTGGTGGACCCTGACTGTTGAAGTTTGCTACAAGGCGTAACCAGACTCACCGTGCATGGCATGCCTCTGCCCCGACAGCAGTTTGACCAGAGCCCAGAAGGCGTCCTCCTCATTCATGTAGATCAGCAGCAGAGCGGTGATCTGACTCATGCCCTGGCAGTAGCCCACCTCCTGCAAACACACATTAATCAGTCAGGGGAATAACAATAAGTACTTCAAAAAGAAACACACAGACACATGCAGATAGTAACCTAGCATAGTAACCTTTACAGTTTCAGAGTGTTAGTGACTCACCGTGTTGTACATGGAGTAGGCTGTGAGGACGTGGAAGAGAGCCTGCTGCCTGAAACCACAATTAAAACAGAGTTAGAGCCAAGATTGTTATTCATAGTTTGAATTCTGACAGCACAGAAATCTTTAACTTCCAGTTAAAACGCACAACCTAGAAGCCGTACGTCCGGCGCAAAATCAATAAATGTGAAGTACAATATCCTCCTCACACATGAGAATAAAGTAATTACGTCATAGTATAGTATGTCGAAAATTTTCATGAAAAAAGTATTTAGTATAAAGTATTTTTAAATCTGGACCCTTTTGTCCCACGTTTTTGTGTCTAAGTTACCCTTTAATATTTTTTCCACTGGCTGGTTGCTACAGTGGATCTACAGTTTTGAATAAGGCAGCAGTAATAAGTGAGTAAATATTAGAAATATTCAAATACTGGGCCAAAGATTTGTTATTGAAGGGAGAGTAAAGGTGATGTTAATGCAGTAGAGTATTCTGGAAACACTCACTTGACATCGTAGCGATGCATGAACATGATGTGGTCC
>CAKAOI010051999.1:44691-62319 GCA_916701655.1 Sebastiscus albofasciatus
TCTGGTGGACCCTGACTGTTGAAGTTTGCTACAAGGCGTAACCAGACTCACCGTGCATGGCATGCCTCTGCCCCGACAGCAGTTTGACCAGAGCCCAGAAGGCGTCCTCCTCATTCATGTAGATCAGCAGCAGAGCGGTGATCTGACTCATGCCCTGGCAGTAGCCCACCTCCTGCAAACACACATTAACCAGTCAGGGGAATAACAATAAGTACTTCAAAAAGAAACACACAGACACATGCAGATAGTAACCTAGCATAGCAACCTTTACAGTTTCAGAGTGTTAGTGACTCACCGTGTTGTACATGGAGTAGGCTGTGAGGACGTGGAAGAGAGCCTGCTGCCTGAAACCACAATTAAAACAGATTTAGAGCCAAGATTGTTATTCATAGTTTGAATTCTGACAGCACAGAAATCTTTAACTTCCAGTTAAAACACACAACCTAGAAGCCGTACGTCCGGCGCAAAATCAATAAATGTGAAGTACAATATCCTCCTCACACATGAGAATAAAGTAATTACGTCATAGTATAGTATGTCGAAACATTTCATGGAAAAAAACGTCACAGTATAGTATGTCGAATATTTTCATGAAAAAAAGTCAAAGTATAGTATGTCGAAAAATTTCGTGAAAAAAAGTCATAGCATGGTATGTCAGAAATTTTAATGGAATAACGTCATAGTATAGTATGTTTAATATTTTCATGAAAAAAAGTCATAGTATGGTATGTCGAAAATTTTCATGAAAAAAGTATTTAGTATAAAGTATTTTTAAACCTGGACCCTTTTGTCCCACGTTTTTGTGTCTAAGTTACCCTTTAATATTCTTTCCACTGGCTGGTTGCTACAGTGGATCTACAGTTTTGAATAAGGCAGCAGTAATAAGTGAGTAAATATTAGAAATATTCAAATACTGGGCCAAAGATTTTGTTATTGAAGGGAGAGTAAAGGTGATGTTAATGCAGTAGAGTATTCTGGAAACACTCACTTGACATCGTAGCGATGCATGAACATGATGTGGTCCCTGTAGGTGCGGTTCACATCCAAGTCAATCTGACGGATGTCGGGGGAGAGTCCTCTGGCTCTGGCCTTTAGTTTCTGTAGACGACCAGAAAATACAGAAGAACAGAAGTCAGACACAGGAAAGAGACTCCAAGGAGAAAACCACTCAACATTTCATCGGTCCTCAAACATCGTGTGGTGTACAATCAGAAAGCTTGAAAGCTAGAATACGAGCATACAAGTTAAAGAGTGAAAATATAACTAAACATCATATAAGAAGCCTTGCAAAATATTTTTACAACCAAATATGAGTCTAGAAAACATCTCGTTACAATCGATTGAGTCTGGAACTATGTGGATCATTTATATAATGAAGACAACGAGCAGTAATTCATCACAAGTTTGACCCGTGACGACTTCAACCAAGGCCGAAATTAAACATAATTCAGCTACTTAACAGCGTGTTTTCTACCTTGAATCTATTCAGAAAGTATTTCAGTGAATAGATGAAAGGAAAATAAACCTTTCCCGGTATGAATATTTATCTCAATTGGTTAAAAGGAAAATCCAGTTTTATTTTATTTGAACTTTTCATGTTCCCTTATGCTTGTATGATGTTAATTTGGGGTGAAAAGGTCTAAAAAGATGCGTACAATAACAGTCTTCATCGTACATTTGAAGTTTAACCTGTCAGTTTTTGCATCAACCGGATTAAATAAAATTTCACACAAAAGATAAAATGGTTTATTATCGACAGAAAATGTCTCTTTCACAGTTTATATCCCTCTTTGTTTACCGTCTGTGCCCTCAACTCACAATTTCAATTCTTCCACAGAGCAACTGAAGGCAGCTATAATATTGATCCTGCCAGCTGAACTTTCTAATGAGATCCAAAGTTTATCTCCGTTCTTTACAGCGTGCAGATTCACACAAACACAATTAAGCCTCCAAAGTCCCACTGAAGCTCAATGAAATCAAATAAAGCAGCTTATGAATCTTTATGAGGTTTGTGCTGTGATGAAGGCTGATTTTATAAACTGCGTGTGTGGGAGAGCAGAGCAGGAATGTAAAGAGTGAGTGTGTTTAGTGGTGAGATCCCGGCTCCTCCGTACCTCGTAGAAGTCTTTCTTCTCCTCCTTTATTTTGGGGATATCGAGCAGCAGACACCACACCTCCCCTCGGAGCTGCAGGGGAATTCCCTTATAGACCCTCCTCACCAGCTGGAAGGAAACAAACAGCAGGAGGTCATTGTTAGAAAGAGGAGCAGTTCCGTTCACCTCACAAACATCGGCCACATTTACCTCAGAGCTGGGAAGAGGTTTTCATACAGGTTTCAGTCAGCCAAAACATCAGACAGCAATTTAATTAAATATCAGATAGTGGTGAGACAGTGTAATAATGAAAGATCTGATATAAAAATACATTTTCTCTTCACATTTAATATATTTATTGTTTTCTTCTTTTATTAATTCATCTTTGCAAAGCAGAAAAAGGTCCTCAACTGCTCATGTGTCCCATAAAACTAGTGTATTTTTTGTTTATTCAGCCCTAAACTGTGGAACTCATTACCTCTGGATATTACACTGGCAAGAAATTAAAGACCTTTCTTTTTATTTTAATCTGGCTTTTAATTTGGAATAATGTCAGCATCTTATTTTTTATCCCTGGTGTTTATTTTATTTTATTGACTTTAATTTATTTTATTAAATTATTTTTTTACATTAGTAACGATTTCACAAGGGTTCCTGATGTGCTCTGTTTTATTTTATTTTATTGACTTTAATTTATTTTATTAAATGTTTATTTTACATTAGTAACGATTTCACAAGGGTTCCTGATTTGCTCTGTTTTATTTTATTTTTTTCCAGTTTTTATTTTTATTTTTATGGACTCAGCAATTAATGAGACTCAATATAAGAATACTTCTGTTAATTACTATCTTTAGTGCTATTAAAATACAGCTTACTTACTTAAGAATATTGTTTTACATAATCCATACTGCATAAGTACTTTGTATAGTACTTTTTTTTTTTAAAGTTATTTTTTGGGGGCATTTTTAAGCATTTATTGTTAGGACAGAGGATAGAGACTTGGAAAGGGGGGAGAGAAAGATGACCTGCAGAAAGGTCCACAGGTTGGATCCGAACCCTGGTCCACCGCAGCTAGGACTGAGCCTTTGCCATACATGGGCGCCCGCTCTACCAACTGAGCTAACCAGGCGCCTGTATAGTACTTTTTATATCAGTATCATCCCTCATTATGTTGGTTTTCTGCAAACTCAAGTCATGTATATATATCGGTTTGTTACAGTCTTTATCAGTATCCAATCATTATTATTATTGTTGTCATGTTGGATTTTGCAAGAAATTAACACATTTTGTGGCTTGAAGGGAACACTGAATGTTTAACTTTTCATCATCTTAACTTTCATATTATCTCAATTTGTTAGGTTTTGCTTTACCTGCACATGTAGGACTTTTTGACCTTTAATCAATACAAGGTGTACAGTTTTGAAGATGCATTTTAAAATGCTCATCATTTGACCCACAGAATGTGGCTCCACTGATCCTGGTTGTTAATTATCTATGTTAGTAACATTAATAACACGGGCTGTCAAAGTTAACGCGATAATAACGTTGTGTTTCTTTAATGCATTAACGCAACTTGCAATTCTTGGGTTGTAGTGGGCTCAGTTAAAGCTAGAGTGAAGATACTGGCATCATATGAAACTAGAAAACACAAGGAATCCATTGGTACCAACCATGTCATACTAACTTGTCGAAAAGGATGCTAAATAATGCTCCAAACTTGCGTTAAATTTTGGCGAGGAAAAACTGTCATGGCCATTTTCAAAAGGGGTTTAGCATATCTTTTAAGCAAAATGCAGTACCTGTGAGGGTTTCTTTTAATTCTAATCAATTGACAGCCCTATTAATAATGTATATAGAACCTTTTTAAAAACAAATGTGTGCTTACAGTGTACAAAAAGACAGTTGAATAAAACATAACTCCTCACAATAATAGGATGCCAGGAAAGGTGAAAACAAGCAAAGTGGAAAAATACACAGTTTTATCTGTTCAAAGGTTGTTGCTGCGGGCCTCAGAGATGCAATCGGAGCCTCCGGCAGTTGCTAAAAAATTATTCCGAATAGAGAAACCCGTCAACCGAGCGGCTCTGAGCGTGTCAAAGATGTCAGAGATACAAACAGTGCACGCATGGATGTACTCGGCGCTCTCCCTGAGCAGAAGCAAAGGGCTTTGGAAGGTGAACCACGACCATCTGGCTGGACGCGCTCCAGGAGAGATTGTGGGCCGAGTTGGAGAGAGACTGCTATGCATGCAGAACAGTCCAAAGTAATTCAGCGCCCACAAAGAGATGGAAAATCATTCTGGACTGCAGCGAGGAAGATTAAGTCTTAAAACCCAAACTGCTGGAACAGCAAAGCTAATCGGAGGCAGTGAATTCTCCGTCTACAGCTATTAAAACCCAACCAGGCGGAACGGTTATACAGCAGATACTGTACGGGAGGTGTAGTGGCTGTAAATGTGCCGTACAGGTGACTGACAGGGGACCTTCTATTAGTATTCACACAACACCCTGAGGCTAAAAGTAGCTCCTGACTGGCACAGTTAGGTGTGTCGGGGCTAAATTTAGGGTTCCTCAGTATTTAGGTCTTTAGGTTCTAGGGAGTTTCCAGAGGCGGAAGTTGCCGGACGCCCCCAATTTGCATACAGTAGCCTAGATTTTATGCAAATGATATTGTATTGTTCAACACAGGCCTCTTTAGTAGAATATGACAATAGAATAGAAGTTAGTTTTACTGTTGTACGGCACTTTGTAGCGGACGTTTTACTGGCATCTGGTAGTCGCTTTCGGTCCAAAATGGCGGAAGCGTAGCTTTGCTGCTGGGCGCTGATGGAACGAAAACAATTGACTTTCACTTCTTGGCAATATAAGTGCTTTGGTTTTGTTACAACAATAACAGTTTAGCTGGCTTAGTTTAGTTTAGGGATGTCAGGGGAGCCGATTCTTTGGTGCCATATTGATGCCAAAATTCTGAAAACGTGACATTTGTTTTACAGTACTGCAGGGTTTAAGACTTATGGTTAGTTAATGGTGTGTTTGGGACGCAGTAAACTCTTGATATTGATTGATATCAAACTATTGATGTGTCCAGGAGATGCACCCTATTTTGCTACATTGTGAACAACAAATCCGTGTTGAAATCGGCAGGACCAGAGCTAGTTAACGTCAGCTGTAGCTCCATGCAGGACTGTTATGTTACTGGACATTAACTAGCTCTAACACTATGATGCGTTCAGGCTCTATTTAGTAAAAATTAGTATTTAAACAAAGATAAATTCTAACGTTTTCCATGGTGTCTTCAAATGTAATCTTGTAAAATGTAGTTTTTGGGCGAGAAACTTGAGAATAAATACAAAAGAATACTGCAGACTCGACATGCGGACGGTGTTTTGCTAGATATAGTCAATATTCTACTTTGTTTCATGCATCAAACTTGACACAGTTTACAGAATAGCATCAATATTTGTTAATGAAATCTGTCTGTCTGGCTAATTCAGTTTGTTCCTCATGCTCCTGTGTATTGATGACTATGTCATTCACTGACGCAGACCGGTCATCTGTCAATCACGGTGGACGTAGTGATTATCCACAGAAACGGGTTCCTTTCAGCTTGTAGCTGCTCTCAGCTGCTTTGTGAACACGTGTTCAGAGGAAAGTATGAACTTTTAGCATCATTTAGAAGGACTACCCAAGATTTTATTTCATTATATATTTCATCTTTAACCTGAAATGATTTGTTGCTTTAAAATAAAAATAATGCTGAAGATATGTGAGGATGAGCTGAGAGGGTTAATGAAGAGTGGTGAGTCAGCTGTCTGTGAACTCGTCTTCATGTCAGCATATGTGATGCACATGATGTATGTGTGTGTGTGTTTCCCTATTAAGAAGGCACTGTTGTGTGTGTCATCTCAGAATTAATGACATTAGGGTGTGTGTGTGTGTGTGTGTGTGTGTGTGTGTGTGTGTGTGTGTGTGTCACCACACTTGGGACTCACTAGTTTCTAGTGAAACAGCCTTTGTAATTAGGCTCTGATGAGCGAGTCAATGAGAGCATCTGTTAGACTAATCATCCTCTGAGTGTGTGTGTGTGTGTGTGTGCGTGTTTGTGTGTTTGTGTACACTTGAACATGTGTGTCAACATTTACATTACTGTGAATCTGTGCAGTTTTAGTCTTTATCTGTATTTACTGCGTTCATACAAACAGCTCCTTGAGTTTTACACAGTTTAACTAAACAATGACCAGATTTTTCCATGCTTAAATAAATAATTAAATACTTTTAAAAATAAATACATAAATAAAATAAATGCAAAAATAAATAAATAATTTTAAAAATAAATGCAAAAATAAATAATTTTAAAAATAAATAAATAAATAAAAGTGGAAACTAAACATAAGAGTAAATAAACAAGGAAATTAATACAAAAGTAAATAAATGAAAAAGCAAATGAAAACAGATTTTTATAAATTAATGACATATTTTGTATATTATTTTTGCTGCTTTTATTGGCATGTTTATTTATTTATCGAGTCGTTTATTAATTTATTTTTTATTTTGGCAGGGTTCCGTCCTCCCACCGGGCCCACTGCATTATAACTGTTATGCTAAACACTACAACCTCGAGCCAAATTCGTCGAGTGTGGCGCGAGGACGCTGCTTTACATCTGCTCAGCTCTCTTGTACTTTCCTACTGCGGGCTAAATGTTCTCAGCAGCTGGCAAGAGAGGAAACAAAAATAAGAGACGTATCAAGCGTGACCCGTTTCCCCCCGCCGAGCTGACGAAAGAGGAAAAGAAACATCCCTGAAGCTTTAAAAGAAGAAAGAAGAAGAGTGATGTGACGGAGGGGAGGACTAAACGCTCCTGTGTGTCCTTGGCTGTTGAAACAAAGAGGAGGCGACGCCGTAGAATGAGTCTCAGTGAGCTCTTAGTGCCAGTCATGAGTGTATTTCACATTTCAAAGCCCACATACCCACTCACTAAATCCCTGCTGAAAGCAAACGTACAAATGAAGGACATGGTGAAGCGCTCCAGGCAACACCACAACTCAACCTGCACCGAAAAAAGGTCCTAATGAAGGCAGCCATGACGGATACCTGCCCTCTAATGGTCCATGAGGGAGGAAGACTCTCCTCTACATCTACTGCTGACAGGACGACTGCAGCAGAGGGCAGAAGTAGACCAACATGACGAGTTGTATCAGGATTGTTTTACAACAAAAAAATCAAGCTGAAAAGAGAAAGTTCAGCTACTGATTTATATTTCTTTACTGATCCAACATGTCTAAGATATTTAGCATTTTATGATTGTTTGCAAAAAAGCAACAAGAAAAAGAGAAATCTTTTAAAGTTTCCAATAATAAATGAGTGATGAATAAATATTAACTTGGGTTTTAAGGAAGCAGCTCTTTCAGACTTTTGTCTCTATAATTAAGAGCAAATTATATAGCTCTTTCCAGGATATAAAAAGAAGTTATTAAGAAATAAGAAACCCAGAGTCAGGGAATGCATTCGTACCACAAAGATGAGCTCGCTGCAGAAATTAGTCTTGATTTCTCAATAATGAAAATAATCATGTAAACATTTCACCAACTCTATTATGTTGTTCCGCTGCCCCTTAATGACCATAAAGATAAATAATGCAGCTTTAATCACTTTAAGGAAACTAACTTTTCAAAGTATTACTCTCCAAATACTCTCCAGAGTATTCAGTAACTGAAAACTAACAAATTGAAGTGTTTGTTGTACACATGTGTAGGGCTGTCCTCGACCAAAGAAACTCTTAGTCAAATAACACACACGATTTCATCGACTAATTGATTAGTTGATTTAATCAACAGATCTGTAAAATTGAGTTTCTTCACAAAGAACCACAAAAAAGCACCGCTTTAAATCTGATGTTTACTAGAGATGTGCACATAAGTTTAGTGTTTTAACACCACTAATTTCTTGAACGCATTAACGCAACTTGCGATTTTTAGGTTGTAGCAGGCTTAGAAACTAGAAAACCTAAGGAATCCACTGGTACCAACCATGTCATACTAGCTTGTCGAGAAGGAGGTTAAATAACGCTCCAAACTTACGCTAAATTGTGGCGAGGAAAAATTGACCTCTGACCTCCAGATATGTGAATGAAACCCACGAGTCTCCCCTTTACAGACATGCCCACTTTATGACAATCACATGCAGTTTGGGGCAAGTCATAGTCAAGTCAGCACACTGACACACTGACAGCTGTTGTTGCCTGTTGGGCTGCAGTTTGCCATGTTTTTTGTTGATTTGAGCATATTTTCTATGCTAAATACAGTACCTGTGAGGGTTTCTGGACAATATTTGTCATTGTTTTGTGCTGTTAATTGATTTCCAGTAATAAATATATACATGCATTTGCATAAAGCAGCATATTTGTCCAGTCCCATGTTGATAAGAGTATTAAATACTTGACAAATCTCCCTTCAAGGTACATTTTGAACAGATAAAACGTGTGTTTAATCGCAATTAACTATTCTAAATCGACTGATAGCCCTAGTTTAAGTACATTTCTACATTTACTTAAGTGAAATCTTGAATGTCAGACTTTTCCTTGTAAGAGTATTTTTATAGAGCGGTATTGCTACTTGACTTATGTGTGAAGGACAGATGGAGGCGAGTGTGAGCGGGTGAAAAAAAGAATTTGGATGAGATGTAGCGACAAACAGAAAAAACAGCAGATCACCTTCTCACTGTTCTTGTATTTGTCCCAGCTCTTCAGCATCTTCAGCCATTTTGTGGTCCTCTCCACCTCCACGTGTTTTTGCTGCGAGGAAAGAAGAAGTGACACGTTAATAACTTCCTCTCTTATCAGTTATTTTGTTTCTGTGGCTGCGTTCACGTCCGATGGGAATCGCTGTCAGAGCAACTTGCAAGCGTTCAGAAGCGGTTTGAAGCCATTGAGATGCTCTAATTAAAACCTTCAGTAGATGTTGATCAGCTTTTCCACATTTTATCAACCCTTTATTGATGTTTTAGGCGTCTTTCCATCAACTGGCTTGGAGCGAATAAAGTAGAGAAGAGATGTAATGAAGTAACTCACCTTCTCCTCCACTGAGTCGTAGGATGGAAGTTCATTCTTACTGAGGAGAGAAGAAGAAAGAGAAGGAGTGAATAAGAGAAGAAGAGATAAATAGTCTAGGACTCATCTCTTGACCTCTAGTTTATTTTTAGTTTTGTCCTTGCTGTCATATGTGCAGTGGAAGAATCATAGTTTAGTCAACGCTGCCAGAAAACCACCAAACACTGATGGATGAAACAACGGAGTGATATCCGGGTCAGAGCTCGTCTCACTCTCTCCGACAGGGAACATCAAACATGTCAGCGGTCACGCAAACAGGAAATAACAGATTAGACATTCCTCCGTTTATCTGTGTCTCAGAGTCCCTGCAGGAGTTACTCTGAGGAGAGGTTTTCTTTTCTCTTTCCAGCCACGCTGCTCTGTATGGAGGCCCAAAGAGGACTTTATTAAAATGATTATGCAAACTTGAAAATGTAATTCCACAATAGCATTATAATTTTCCATAATATGTATGCGTTATTTGACTAAAAATTAGGGATGCACAATTTTGAAAAAATATCTAATTACTATTACTTTTGACTGATATTGCAATTGCGATATGTTTATAAAAATTTGAAAATTGCAGTAAGCCAAGTTGCAATTTTGATGAAATTTTTATTATTTTTGCAGGCCTACTAAAAATGTAAATGAAAATGCAATAATCCAATTTGCATTTTCATTTCCACATACTTGCATGAGTGACTTAAATATTGCTTGGATAAATGGAAAATCTGGTTACATTGTTTTATATTGCATTTTAATTCAAATTTTCACTCAAATAACAAGCGTATGTGGACAATTATAATACTATTGTGGAATTACATTTTCAAGTTTTCATTATAATTTTAATAAAGTCCTATATGAGCTTCCATATGACTGAATACTACCTGCCAATTAGCAAAATAAAGTCAGCTGAAAATCATCCATAGATGTTCGAGCACTGCAGACAAATTCCTTCTTGGTTTCGTCTCAAACAATGTGGCTCAAAATCAAGATGAAAAGTGACAGTTGAGCTATTGATCTTCATTTTTTTTTATTGATCCAACATGTCTAAGATGTTTTCAGGATCAGTGCAAACAAGCAGCAAGAAAAAGCTAAATTTTCCTACAAGCATTCAACAAAGAACGTCTCTTTTTCCCTATAATTAGCACCAAATTATGTCTTTTTTTAAGGAAATAATTGGGGCATTATTAGGAAATAAAAGACCCTTAAAATAAATCGTTAACCAACTGAGTGAAAGCATCCAGGCCACAAAGCTGAGCTCACTGCAGAAATTAGTCCAGATGAGGTGTTTGCATTTTATTATTAACGCAATTATGCAAATTAGGTATTAGGTATATATAGATTTGATATAAATAGATGAACAGATGAATGAAGTTCTGTGCGTGCCGACTCGACAGAACTGCAAAAGAGTACTTTCGAGTGTGAAGACGCCCTTTAAGTTGACGTCTATTCTTGCTTTACTGTTTCCATCCACACAGCTCCTTAAGACATGGATATTATGAGTCCTCTTGGCTCATCTCTACAGCCAGTCTGCTCAGTCTGAAGCATCATCTCTTGGCTTCTTCTTCTTCTTCTTCTTCTGCCCAACCAGTGACCTTCACCTCAGGCTACTTCTGTCCCCGTCTTAAACAATCATATAACCCTGAAGGGTTTTCTTTCTGCCATCTCTCCCTCCATCTTCCACCAGCCTCTGGTCTGGATCGTACCACTCTATCCTAACACTGATGCCCTGTGATTGTGGCTAACCAGGCTGCTTCCTGCCTGCATGTGCCAGCCTATATATACACACATATAACACTCCAGCACAGTGCTGTTTAAGAGCCTCGCAGCCGGCCGGGGCCAAAGCCACAGACACACTCTTCTCACAGCAACACTCGCCTTTACAGCCTCTCATTTTCTCCCTTTTTCCCTTCCATGTGGTGCTACTGTTCAAACTGGAGGTTATTCATTTAGTTATAATGAATGATGTTTTTCTGTGCGAGTCCTTACTGAACAAAGCCGAAGCGGTCGACGACTTTGTAGAGGTGGAAGTTGGTGTCCTCCCAGGGCTCCACGGTGGCCTCTTTTCCCTGGAAACAAGAAGAGAGAAACACCGTGAATAACGCTGTACTGTACATGTACAAGTGATTACACATTAAATGTTGCTTGGGTTTTAGACATGGGTCAAAACTAGACACGAACAGACGAAAAGTTATGATGCAAACAGGCAAAAATGTTTAACTTTTGTGAGAAATTTGTGCGACGCTGTGTTGCAAAAGCCTATCAGTGTTGAGATTCTCCTGACGTCACTGACGTTGTTGAATCAGAAATGGAGGAAAAGGTTATTGCTCAATAATAAACACCTTAAATGCAGGCGACTTTATATCATTTCAAAGTTACACAGTTTATCGATATCTATGTGTATGAACAATAACGTTGCTGTTGCATTTAGGCCTAATTTAGACGTTATTTTGAGTTGAAGGAGCAACTACACTGTTAGCCTAGCATAGCCCTGATTGATCCAAACTCCATTCAGAAAACAAGCGTTTTAAAAGTTGTTTGCTTGTCATCTTGCGGACAGACCTGACAAAGCATCAATTCAGACTTTTTACTAATCGGCATCATTATATAGTTATTTCGGCATACTTTTGATCTGTCTATTGCAATTAAATCAGTGCAAAATCTGTTTATTTTAGGTTCATACCGCTGTATTAAACCAGATCAATTCAGCCGTGTGAAGTAACAAAAATCCGCTTTGCATTTGGTGTGAACACAGCTGGGCATTTCTAAATATTTTATAGAAAAAGTGATTAATCTAGCTCTAAAGTAAGTAAATGTGTAACACAAGCTTGACATTTGACAAATGACAATGACCAAAAATCTTAATTTTATATGGACGTGATGAACAAAGAACACTATTACAGAACACTGAACTAAAATTTTTAGAATTTTTGGTTTTTTTTAGTGGAAAATTACATTAAATGTTACACAGACTTCAATCTGAAACACTGGCACATTACGCAAACGACAACGTTTCGGTTAAAGAAAGTATTCAAAATAAATAAAGTAGAAATGAGATCACTTTTACTGGGACTGGGTTTGGGTTCAAGACATCACGATCAAGATGTGACGGGCATTTTTGAGAATTTTCTGACATTTCATAGACAAAAGTAATCTGAAAACTAATCAACAATGTAGATAATCATTAGTTGCAGCCCTGTAGTTTGTCTGATGCTGGTTGTGCTCTGAAATAAACTGAACAGTGACTTCTGATTGAGCTCCAAATTACATGCCACCCACGTTCTTCAGGGGCAAGAGAATCATGTTTTGATTGGCTGCTACATTAGGAGGGGAGCCACGACTCTGGCGCCCTTGGGAAAGTGTGTGGGCGTGAGTGTGTTTATGAGACGGAGAGAAACTGAGTGTATGTGTGTGTGTGTGTGTGTGTGTGAGCGGCGATTAACAGGTGTGAAATGAACAGCCAGACGCCCACCTGCGTCACCGTCTGACTCCAGGCCTCCAAGAAACCGGCTCGAGTTAATTCACCATCATGGACCAATGACACAGAAAACCCACAATAAGAGTGTGTGAGTGTGTGTGAGGAAGGATTATGTAGCGAGAGGAGCAGGGAGAGAATATCAAAGAGCGTGTGAGGAAGAGAATAATGGAAGAATAGAGGGCAGAGAGTTGAAAAAGTCAATGAAAAGCTCACACCATTAAAGTGCAGAAGTATGGGAAATGTCACGACTCGATTTGAGGTCTTGTTGCGCTGGAACATGAGTCACTTGAAGTTCTCAAACTGAACAGAAAGAAATTTCAATTCACGTCCATTACAGTTTCTAGGTTCCCATAATGCTTTGGGAAATGAAAACAAGAACTACTTTGGCAAATTGGCACCATTAGAAGTATGCCGAATTAGCTATTACTGAAGAAAACTTAAAGAGCGGATCCATCTGTGTTCTTTTTCAAATGGAAACGCTCACTCAGCCGTTAGCAAAAAGCAGTGGCGTAGGTTACCAATGTTAGCTAATCAATAAGGTTATGAATAATATGAACGCCAGCACTAGCTGAGTCTAAATTAGCTGATTGGAATACTCCTGTGTTAACGTGAGGTCAAATTACTGTTTTTGTGAATGGAGTCTGGTGGCTTTGAAGAGCACAATATAAAAGCTTCAGTTCCCCCATTAGAAAGGGCTGTCGGACGGTGAGGTGAAGCGGCTATGGACAGAAGTAGCAGAAACACGTATTTTAGCCACCTAAAAAACAAAAAAAAATAATATCAATTTAAGTGTACACTATATTTAGAATATTTTCACCGCTTTACCTCGCCTTTTTCGATGCGTAACTGAAACCTAGAGATGCTCCGATACCATTTTTTCCTTCCCGATAACAAATGCGTTGCATTTAATATCAGAATTAATTTATTGCAATGGTTCCCAACCACAAGGTGAATCTATAGGGGGTATAAGAAATGAGAAAGAAAACTTTTTTCCAGACTTTTCTCTAATCTTAACTTAATTCTTGTAAAAAACTGAACAGTTTTACCTCTAAAAATCATTCAAAAGACTCAATCTGAGAGGGTAAAATCACTCTGTGTAGACATTTAGCCTCTGATGGGTGGTCTTTCTGTTAAGGGGGCCAGGAGCAGAAAAAGATGTGGAACCACTGATTTATTGTTATGAATCGTTTAATAAACTGTAGAAATCCCGAACAGCGGCACTGAAAGAAAGCGCACATGAGCGAATCGTGCAGTCGATCACAGTCTTCTGGTGACACGCAATCATAGAAACGCTGAGCAGTCAGGAGTCCTTCTCTCATTTCACCCTCACATTGATTTTAAAAGCAGAGAGAAAAAAATGATAAACGTGTCAGCCGCGATGATGTCTGATGGGAGTGTGAGAACACGCATTGTGTGAGCTGGGATTAAACAAGGAGGTCTTTTGATTCTTCAGAGAGGTGTGTGAGTTATTTATTTAGCTGTTTCTGCCGAGGGAGCGGTGCAGACGCTGGGCGAGGACACAGGGAGGAGATGAGTTTAGGCATATTTCACCTCAACATCTGCTCGTCAGACTGACCTGTGAAACCACAGACGGGCCCTTCTGTCTCTGCTACTGTATGCAGATTATTTTTAGCAGACAGGGCTGGAGGTTCATTAACTGTTTCTTTCTGTTAGTGGTCAGTTTGATGTTTTTGTGTCTTCAAAGTGCTCGGATTGTCTTGTAAAGGCTTAACAGATGTTTAAAATGTGAGAGAGCCCACACATGTTATGTCAAATTTAACAGTTTTGTTCCTATAGTGTATGGAGAGCAACGATTTGGCCAAAACTGGACAAAGAATGAACATCTGAACCAAATTTCCTGACAATCCATCCAATAGTTGTTGAGATATTTCACTCAAAACCATAAATGTGAACCTCATGGTGACGCTAGAAAAGTCAGAGGATCAACAACGTATAATAGCATTCATGAATGTGTCTGTACGACCTTTCATTTCATAGCAATCCATCTATCTATCCATCTCCGTCCCTGGAGCAACGCTGCTTAGAAAATACAATAGCACAATTTAGCACAATAATGGCTGCATTTTAAATTAGAATTGAATTGATTCGAATGTGACATTGTTGGCGATGATGTTGTAAATCAAACATCCAAAAATATCAGCGCTATCAGTGCTCGGCGAGAAAAAGACAACAGGCAGTAAACAGAAACATTTCTTGCACTTTCTGCAAAGACAATAACTCATTTTTAATATCCACACACGAAAGCCTGCTGATGTGAAACTGCGAGCAAGCGAGTGCGTGTGGCCGCCGTGATAACCGACTCCCATTAAACTCCTCCCATCCCCGACAGCGACAATGACACTGATTTAGCTCTGATTGTGCCTCGCCAAACACACACACACACACATACACACACACCATAAACGCCTCCATCATCAGCTCCTCTCTCCATGGTCTCTTCACTCTTAATGAGGCAGCTTGATTATGCAGCCGGCTGGACTAAATTAAAAAGACTAATTTACAAACCGAGCGTGTTGGGCTGGTTCCACTGATACCGCCGCGCTGTGAAATAGAGGTGTCACTCTGGAAGCATCCACATACATTCAGTGCAACAGGAGCTAATGTAAATATTCATTTCACTGCCCTTCTGTTAGTGTGCAGCCCACTGAACATGCACACAGTGTGGACCATCAATACGGCTTTATTACCATATTAAAAGGGAGACACTACAGATGAATATGGTAATGACTTTAACGAATATATATCACCATGAAACTTCCCCAGTTGGTTACATGTCAACAGCCATAAAAAAAGGTCAATTGTCGCCATGTTTTTAGGACTAAAATGGTGTATAAATCAGGCTATGAATGATGTATGAACAAACCCTTCTGTAAAAACCTTCAGAATATAGAGAGGAATGAAACTGGAATGTTTGGTGGATGTAAGTGCTGCTGAAGTGGAGATTTCTGGCTCAGAGTCTGAGAAATAACTCATTTTGAGAAAACGGTTGTAAAATTTCATACATTTTGAAGACACTACAGGTTAATAGGGTAAAAAATGTAACTAATAGATATCACCATGAAACTTCCCCAGTTGATTACTGACATTAAGATAATTATTTTTTGTATTACAAGTTAGCTGAAATTATATGTTTGAATATGCAAATGAGGCATTATCTTATTAAATATGAGCTAATTTTCATACATTTCCAGAAAAGGAAACTGAACATTGGATTAAGCCATGTTAAAAAAATCTTTTTCAATTTGTTGACATATTAGAGTCAAAGGTTTTTACAACGGGAAGTTTGGATATCTCTTTGTTTCACTCTATAAAAATACTGTCAACAGCCAAAAAAACTAAATTTTCGCCATGTTTTTAGGAATACAATGTTGTATAAATCAGGTTATGAATGATGTATGAACAAACCCCTCTGTAAAAACGCTCAGAATATAGAGAGGAATGAAACTGGAAAGTTTGGTGGATGTAAGTGCTGCTGAAGTGGAGATTTCTGGCTCAGAGTCTGAGATAAAATTTCATACATTTTGAAGGTGAATAGGTGAATATGATGAAACTTTCCCCACTTGATTACTTACATTAAGACAATTATTTTTTGTATTACAAGTTTTCTGAATTTGTATGTTTAAATATGTAAATGAGGCATTATCTAACGCTAACTTTTGGGTGAATTTAGGAGAAATCTACAGACGTAAATAGACAGAGTAGTAAAATAAACACCTAAAAGTGTAGTTTGGATGTTTTCTTTCCACTAGTCTGAAAGAAGACATGTTATGGAAGCAAAAAGCCCAAAAATCTCGATTGACCAGTGCATGAAAACAATGTTTTCGCTAATTTGCATTGGCTTTGGCTGAGGAAACTCTATCTGAAATAGTAATCACAGCCTTGCTAAATTCAGGAAAATACTTGCTGTTATTATTGTGTTTCATGGGCAATAAGCCGGTGATTCATTGAGGGATTTCACCGCGGTGTTGTGATGTTTGGTAAAGTCTCAGCATCAGTGAGTGACTGTAATTTGGCTGCGGTTGACCACGAGAAGAAACAATTGTTGTAAGCTCCAACTGCACCAAAACTTGGCATGCTTACTGCTGGCTGGAGGGAGTGCTTACCATACCTTGTCATATTTGGCGACTATCTCAGCGCGCTCCTGGTCAAGTTTCACCGCCGCATCCTGATCAGACGCTGCAGAGCAAACAGAGAAAACAAGGGAAGATTAATGAGCGTCGACACCTTTCAAAAACAAACTTTAACAGCTGCGTCGCTGTGCTCAAACAGCGATAACACACTTTGTGTTTGCAGCAATGTTTTCAGGCTTTTACACAAAGTATAAGGAGAAGAATAAAGTTTGTTATCCCTGAAAACTGATGTCTACAAATAAAAAGCATGTGTGTGGTGGTTATGTCACAATGGGTTGTACACCAGCAGCAAAAAACATTAGTATTGTTAATTTTTTTATTTATTTAAATTAAATTAAATTAAATTGAATAAAATAAAATTGAATAAAATAAAATTGAATAAAATAAAATAAAATAAAATAAAATTTCAAACAAGACAATAAAAAAAATCACTTCAAAAAATAAAATAATTACATGCTCAGGCTGACAGGACAGACAACACACTAGGCTATAGGGCAACCTGTGATAAAAAGTACAAAATGTTGACACAGTATCATAAAAATAAATGACTAAGTAGTGTTGATGTTTATATTAGCATGTTAGCATTGGCATATTAACATGCTATGTAATATTTGGCATGTTAGTTGCTACCTAGTTCATTCAACTTTCTTGACAAAATTGCATTTTCAAGTGTTGTTATTCTAAGTTTAAAATGTACGCATAACATTCAGTCGTGTCCTCAAATAGAAAGTAAAATGTCCGTAGTATTATAACAGTACTTTTAGCTACAAATCCTGCATGTTATGTGATACTACACAAATCATAACATCTGTATCATAC
>CAKAOI010052000.1:4458-22284 GCA_916701655.1 Sebastiscus albofasciatus
GACCCTAATACTCCATAGCACATTTGCACTTTGGCCCTCACTGCATTAGACTTATATACTATATACTTAGACTATAAACTGTGTTACCTTCATCATAATGCTCAAATGTTTTAGAGCTCCAGACAGATTTTGTTTTGTTTTATTTTGACAAAAATGGCTCTTTTGATAGTAAAGGTTGCAGGCCCCTGGTCTAGTCTCATATAACTGTATCAAAAATACAGACAATTTACGTCTCCTGGCCCTAACTTTGAATAATCTGTTGGTTTGTGTAAAGTAGTGTATCTGATGGGTATCAGCACTGATGCTAACCTAAGGAAACATTGATCAGTTCCCAACTAGTGGGGATTATTCAAGAGGATGTGAGTCTCAGATCGGTTTGACTCTGATGAAGACGCAGTTGGCGTTGAAACGTTAGTTTTCTAATAAAGTTGATTGCCTTAAATCCATGTGCTCCAGTGTGCTTTGGACCTGCTCTCTGAAGTCTCTCCTGTGAAATACTGTTTTTTAGTCACTGTCATAATAAATCATAATTTCAGTTACACACTTTAAGAAGACCCTCTAGAATGATATTATTAATATTTTGCACAAGCCTCAAATGAATATTAGTTCTTAACATCTCCACTTATTGTTAAGAAGTTTCAGCCTCATTTGACCTTACCTTACACATAGAGGAATGATCCCAATCAAAGATTTTAATTTGAAAGAGATCACTGGAATAGGATCAGCACTGATACCATACATTTATGTGTCATAACAGGAGAATTAAAGTGCATTTGGTGCATCCCTTGTGAGAAGTACATTCTGAGCAAACCAAATGTTTATATTCATATTTTCAGATCAACCAGCAGAGGAGACTTTGTGTTTTGCGCTGATCGATTGGTAAGATTGTGACTCAATACTCCATACTGTTCATTTATGTTGATAAACTACAAGCTGTAAGCTTTTTTATTTCTCCAACGACAGATCAGACTAGTAGTTGAGGAGGGATTGAATCAGCTCCCCTACTCAGAGTGCACTGTGACTACGCCAACAGGTGAGCATCTCTTTCTCTAATAACCAAGTCAACATTTAGTTTAAAGGTTGGACACAGAATCTGAGCTTGAGCTCAACGATTATAATAAAGAAAATGCTAGACTAAGCACAGGGCTCCCATCCAGTGTCTTACCTCCAGTGTATATGTCTAGAGGGCTCGTTCAGAGCAGCTACATTTGTGAATTTTCCTACTTCATTTTTCCCCGCAGGGTACAAGTATGAAGGTGTCAAGTTTGAAAGAGGCAACTGTGGAGTCAGCATAATGAGGAGTGGTAAGTTAAACCCGCCATAGCACACCAGCCAAATTAGAGTCTCCTTTGTAAGGGCATGTATCGTGTCTTCCATCCATGCATATGTGATTTGTGCCGACTGTGCACTCATGCTGTACATTCTGTTCTGCGCATATTCATCAGGTCGGGCTATTGTGTGCTCTGGATCAGTCGCCTTTTTATCAGTAGTCAGGTCTTTTCTCTCAGTGAGAAGTTATTGATCATTTTAATACTTTATATTACAATAGAATAATGTCACATGGGGCAATTCTGAAGGCATCGCAGTCAGCGACTCTCACTTTCTTTCTCCGTCAGATTTAATGAGACTCTTATCGCTGTCAAATGCAAAACCTAATGCAGTTATTGGAAACCCTATATCATCCTTTTATGACAGAAATGCTAGGGCAGGAAATGTGAAACTTTGGCCAGAGTGTGGCTCAAATACAACATCTTAAAGGCAACGCACATCAACCGTGTATGACGCCAGTCAAATCACCTGCTGCACCTGTTGTTTTCTATCTAATCCACACAATAGTGGTGGGTTGACGCTCATCAGCGTGTCAGTATACAATGCTGTCCAGTTTTTCAGCGACACAACAGCATCCCAGAAAAATCAATTTATCGCGTTTGCTCTCCATATCAGCACCTCCAGGCTACTGTACATTTAATATTTTATTCTGTGTGGTGCATCCGGTGTGTTCTACGGATGTTAAATGAAGCAATGCTACACAATGTGGCCAGTGTGTGTTGCACTTAAGTGCCGTCAGTAATGTATTACGTAAATGTGGAGGGAAAATTGATACATTGTATTTTGTTATATTTTAATTGACAGCACTGTATGCATATTTGGTCCCTAGTATGGATATTTTGCTTATGTTTTAAAGGCGCATTTTAGAGCTGCAACAATTTGATTAGTTGTCAACTATTAAATTAATAACTAGCTATTTTGATAATCGGTTTGAGTAATTTTTTAAGAAAAAGAGGTTAAAAGTCTCTGGTTCCAGCTTCTTAAATTGAATATGTTCTGGTCTCTTTACTGCCATTTTATAGACAAACAACTAATTGATTAATCGAGAAAATGATCAAGAGATTAATCGACAATGAAGATAATTGTTAGTTGCAGCCATATTCCTATCCCTAATATAGGCTGCATAAAAAGAAGGCCTTCAAGTTTTTGTTGGACATGGGCTTCTCTGCGTCTCATTGCAAGGATTCACACACACATCACATGTTGGTGCAAGGCTATTGTAAATTGGCATTGATGAAAAAAATAATGCTGGCACACCGGCTCCAAACAACGAATGTATTTGAATAGACAACATTTTGATCCCAGTTGTGTTTTGTGTCTCCCCACAGGCGAGGCCATGGAGCAGGGTCTCCGAGACTGCTGCCGCTCCATCCGCATCGGCAAGATCCTCATCCAGAGCGATGAGGAGACACAGAAAGCCAAAGTTTACTACGCCAAGTTCCCTCCAGATGTGTACAGAAGAAAAGTGCTGCTCATGTACCCCATCCTCAGTAAGTAACGCAGGGCTGAACACCGTTTATCTTACTGATGACTCCAGTTTACCGCCCTCAGTAGCACGCAAATGTCAAGACATGTCCATTTTTGTGCAAATGCAAAAACGGTTTCATGTATTTTTCATTTTGAGAAACCTCCCTTGAATTGACCTTCACCGCCAAGTCTGCATTTCCACATCATACCGGCCCATTCACACTGTTCTGATAATTATAGCTCTCATGGGGGAAATTATACACTGCCTGGGAGATGGCCACCAAGCTGCTGAATAGCATAATGAGGGCCAACAAAAATAGTATCCTAATAGCCCTGGTTTCCCAATGTCACAACGTGGCATTTTCTGCTCTCAGTTTTTTGAAAAAATATGATGGGGACCGAGCCAGGCTGACGGTATGTTTTATCATGTCAGAGTGATGGAACATATGGTTACACTGATGCCTGCTAACTGGGTCAGAAATGAAAGCCTGCCAAGTGCCCAGACTATCGATCAGCACACCGCTCAGTACAGTTTTCAGATGCTAACATTAATACAAGGATTCTGTAAATAAAGTGACATTATGAACATTTGAATGCGAAACAAACATTGGACCTTAAATTTTTCTATGTCCGCAGGTACCGGGAACACTGTGATCGAGGCGGTGAAGGTGCTGATAGAGCACGGAGTCCAGCCCAGACATATCATCCTCCTCAGCCTCTTCTCCACGCCTCACGGTATACCACCACACAGCCGGTTCACTGCAGCTCATCACCAATTTACTTCTGTTTACACACCAGATCACACACTTTAGTCTCTCCACTCCTATTTCCTCCTCTATCATTGCCTTCATACAATATACTGCTGGGAACCACAATGCTGTTTAATTCAACCAACAAGTTGTAAAAGAGTGAACAAGGCAGCAGATTATCTTTAAATTGGACTATAAACAGCGTTGTCCTGGAGTAGATTTCTCTCCATCTACTCGCCAGATTGCCGTGACATTTATTGTGGATATTCGTGGTTTTCCAGAGAATGATTTCGAATGTTTTTTTAACCCCTTGACCTTTCTTCTAGTGCCATCAATGAGCCAAAACTTCCACTTTAACACAGGAAATATTGAAATCTGAAGGGCATGTTAACATAACATTTTCACCACTCTAGTGGTGAAAGGATAATGCACCATGCCTAAGGAATTAGCACAACGTCCATTACGATTATTTCCATTTATAAATAAATATGAATTCATGATTAGTCCATGATGTTTACACACTGACTTGGTTTTGGCTTATTGTACATTTGCATTTGACAAAAAAAGGCTTAAAATAGGTGACCTTTTGTATTTCATTTAGCTTTAGTAGAGACATGTTAATTATCTGTGTGTGTTTACCGTACTGCAAGCTGTGGTTCAGGATCAACTGGTTTTCGGCAATTGTTTTTGTTCTTTTACATCTTTACTGCCAACATCATAAAGTAGACCTACTGTAGGCTCAACTCTTCTTTGTCTGTTTTCACTTTAATTTGTCAACCTCAACAGTAGTTAGGCTCCGTTTGGTCACTAGTTTTTTTTTTTTAGGTAACCTGTCAAGAACTTCTGTGTTGGGCAAGTTGAAAACATTTGGCAATGCAGTGCAGCATTTAATGAAAAGACAAGATTCATCCTCTGCGGACAAATGTGGCACGACAACCGAATCCTAGAAAATAAGTTTGATTTTGGGTCTTAGTTTCCCAGGTTGCTTTTGTATCACTTTTAACCACTATTTTTTGACTCCTTCTTAACAGCAGCCGTGTTGCTGGATATCTTAGGTTACCTTTGAACACTTCATCAAGTGTAATACGTTTTGCTTTTCTCCCAGGAGCCAAATCTATAATCCAGGAGTTCCCAGATATCACCATCTTGACCACGGAGGTGCACCCGGTGGCTCCGACACATTTCGGACAGAGGTACTTTGGCACCGACTAAACGGAGGACTACCTGAGGAACATGACCTGCAAATTGTTTTGAGTATATTTTGTCTTGTTTATTTAAATGTATCATGTTCTCCGTGTTGTGCCAAATACCATTTCTTTATTTTCAAAGTTCCTAAACTGAAAATGATTAATCTGATCGATTGTATTTATTATTTTGGGGGTTTTTTTGCTGTGTATACTCGCGTCAAAGAAAGAAGACAATACCAAACCATATAAACAGTTCAACTTGGATCATTTTATTTTGCATGTTACAATAACTGATGGAAAATAAAGAATTTATATTTGTTAAAAGACAACAGCAAATGTAACAGTGTCAGTACTTTTGGTGGTTCAGAGGTGTTGAGAAAGGGAAGCGCCACAATCACATACTCCAAAGACAATTCAAAATGGACCATACTGTATGTGCTCTAGCAATATTGAACTCCTGTCTGCATACTGGGTATAATTTGTCATCTTCTCATGTTATAAATATCCTACTATTTGATAAAAGCACATTGCTTCAATAGTTTATTTGAAGTTTCACTTGATGGAGCAAAATATACAGACACCGCCTGCAGCAGTAATGAATCAGTAAACTCAATACACAAGAAAAAAAGCTGAAGATTATAACAATAAATAGACAAGACTACATGAAACACTCAACATCCACATCTTTCCTAATGGTTTATACATGCTTTCAAACACCGACTCATACCTCAGATAAAAACAGTTTGAATCAATAAATGACTTATGTATTTCTTAGACATGAGCAGCATTTGATTTGGCTTTTCCAACATAGTAGAAAAGCAGATCTGATGAAGCAAGTTAACGTGTGAAGATCAAACGGCATCAAGGTTTGATAAAGGCCTAACTTTTTCCTTGACTAAATAAATAGGTGTACTCAGTTACAGATATGGTTTTAAAATAAGTACACTGGTTAAATACACACATCCATAAACCAAACAGTCTCGATGAGGAGAATCTGTTTCACTGGTATTAAAAATTTCAAAATGCATAAACACAGGTAGAAAAAAAACGTAGACTATCATATTGCAGGAGGTCGCTGACCTGTACCAACCAGTGGATGAGGATCAGTCATAATATATACCTATATGTACAGTTATCTGCAAGTTTAAAAAGATCAAAAGTGAAAACAGACATACAGTAGAGGAGCCTATGTCCTCTCCATGAATGGTATTGTGACTGATGAAAACTAATTTCGCTTTGCATCCACACAGAAGTGTTATCGTGTTAGCCTAGGGATGGCAGATAGGTCGTGACAAGTATTTTTAAAACTATGTCTATCACAGTATGTCTCCTATGCTCATCCCAGACCTTAAAATCAAACTGATTACTGCATTTTTTAAATAATATAATATAAATAATCATTTAATGATGTCATGATATACAGTATATTCAAGATATGTGCTAAACATTATATTTAAAAGGTATACTATGCAGCAATTCTCGCTTACTGTTTGAACACAACATTTGTTGGCCCCTGCTCCCCAGCTCAACGAGCAAGAGAGTGAATGAAGAGAGGGAGCGGCGTTAACGAGAAAAGCAGTGAATCAGAGAAATGAAATGTTATTTTCTGATTGTTTCATGGGGGTTACGTTCTAAAGCACAAATAAACACACCCACACCTCCACACAACCCTGCAGGAAAGTGCTGCATTTTATGTGATTGCAGCCAAAACGCACGCTTCATCATGTCCGCTGTGGCCTCTCTGCTCTGAATGTGTGTGGCACAACCCCACCCTCGGTCAAACAGACACACAGACCTGCAGCTCTTTACACATCCATGACACAGAGAGAGTAGGCTTGCTGCGGTAGTCTGTCACCAGTGTTACTCTGTTCAGGCATACACCAATTACATGACTTTCCTACCGTCGTTTTGCTTAGTTTTTTTTAATAGAAATAAAACCCATTTAGTTAATTTTCGCACATCAGCGTCACGTCATCAATACATAGTTGGACGACAGACACTACAAACTGAAAGCAAAAGAGTCTGCTCTGTACAGAGTTGCAGCACAGAGTAGTAGAGGTCAGATTTCACACACAGGACGAGAGTTGACAGACAAGATGATGGCGGAGGATTTGGTGTCAAAGCGAAAAGCCGAAGCGCCTAATTTGGCAATATTTCGGATTCAAAACCAATGCAAATAGAGAACCTAATAATGTTAATGAGGCAACACCGGTGTTGCCACAAATTATTAACCAGTGGGAAAATTTCCTCACCGTGACATCCCTAACAGAGGAGAGAGACGGAGACAGAGATGTAACCTGGTCACTACCTTTCTATAAAAGGTTGACTGTTATTGACTGGGGGCTACAAACCAACTGCCCAAAGGCCGACACCCAGAAAAATAAAAGAAAAAGAGAAAATACAGGCAGAGGGCAGGGTCTCTGCAGATACAGACACCACCACACACTTCTAGTCACCAGTAATTATTGAGAGTGATTATTTTTGTGTGAGTCTATACATTGTTTTTTAGGAAATTCCTGCATAGTATACCTTTAAGTTTGCCATAATACTCTGGTTGAGATTCCAGGATTAATTCTCATACGTATCGAGCTGCAGCTGTGAACCAAAGCTACAAATATATGTTAGTTCTGTTTTTATTACTGTCACCAGTCTGATTAGACATTGGTAATGGCATTTTAACTCCATATTAATGCTGAAGTACTCTATTAAAGCACAATATGAGAGTTTCTTTCATAAATAAGTGCCCAAAATGTTGGCACAGTCTATTCATATCTATTTGCTGGATACATTCTTGGGAGAAATGGACTCCCAAAACACAAGAATAAATATGTTAATAAGGCGGAGGTTAAGTCAGGTATTATAATATGCGTATGTTCATTGAATAAAGTAAAATCTTATGTTAATATGCTGCAAGACCCAAACTGGTAGAGGCCCGACGACTGAATCACTACAAGAGACCTCTGGAGCATTATGGGTGTCAATTTAGATACCACCCTACACTGATCGAGCTCGAAGGTGCAACACCGTAAACTCACAGCCCAACAATGAAACAGAGGCATATAAAGTAGTACAGTGCCAGACAGAAGCTTCCCAATTAACAGTAATGTATAATTCCACATAGGCCAGTGCCTTGAGATGAACAACCAGAGGGAAATAAATACGACCCATGGTATTAATAGCAGTTGTTTTGTATGCGAGGTAATATTTGACAAGTTTTTTTGTCCGAATCAAAGTGATACTGTTGTCCATGAGAGGAGAGGTGATGCTACTGGTTGTCCATTGAGTTCCTGTATTCATCATTCTGTAAAACACACAGGTTAAAGTGGCAATGACAATCCAAATGCAGGTTTTAATCCACACGTTTGGCCCCCTTCAGAATTTTTTGTGTCTGAACATCCACATGGTTTGGAATGCGTTTGCCTCGTGGTACACAGTGTGTGCGATATTAATCTACATCCTCTGTACCGGTGTAGATTGTCTTTACATTAACTTACTATTCCTCCATCTCTATGGTAACAGACGGGTCTTGGTCCTCAACTGGAATGAAAGAAAAAAAGAAATTTCAGCATGCATTATTTTATTAGTGTTTGTTGAAACTGATGCAGTTCATAGAGTAGTTAACATTATGTTGCATATCACCACCAGGTGGTAGCAGAATAGTAAGGTTAGAATCCAAACACAGCAGACTGTTGTACAATGGGAGATTGGTACCTCCAGATTATTGAATTTGAATTTAAACACATTTGTGTGTTTGGTTTGTTTCACTGTCACAATCACATCCCTGATCCTTTTGTGGTACTTGGGGAAAAGCTTTTGCTTGCAAAAACAACTCCAGTGTCTATTGAAGCACTGAGCGGCAAAACGAAAACAATTTAAAAACAAAACATTCAGAGCACATATTCAAATTCATTTTTCTGGTTGTACCAATCAAACCCATAGTAGTTTATCAATCCATATTTATTATGGATCAGGCGGTATATTTATTGTAGTGAAACACTAAAAATAGCACATTTACTGAGGTTAGACACATTCTTCACTCTGCTACTGAGAAATATTGATCCAGTTCATCAGGTGACATTGTTGCAAATACCGTCTTTTTCTTAAAAACTTGAATTAAAAAAATACATTTACACACAAAGCAGAAGGTTACTGATATCAGTTTTAAGATATTGAAAATCAGATTGTACTCTCGGTGTAAATATGCATGTGACCAAAAGGAAAGTGACTCACCCAAGCTTCCTTCCTCAGAGCCGTCATCCGACTCCTCCCACATGTCCTCATTAGCTAATAAGGGGTTGTGGGACTCAGAACTCCGATTCTTCAAGGGGAAGTAGTGGCCATTCCCTTGGCTGACGTGTCCACCGCACAAAAGAAAATGGGAGCTAATTAAGGAACCGTGGCCATTACCTCATTCCATCCACTGATCCAGTCCCTCATTCTACATTTTGTTCATTAGCTCGACGCCGCTACATGTAAGACAATTCTATATTCAACTCAATATGGTCCATTCTGTCAACTATACATATCCCCTGTAGCTTATTATATATATATATATGTTGTATGCTATTGTTGTTCTCTGGTTCAGTATTTTAATTCTGTGTCTACTGCAAACCAAATTTCTTTTGTATAGCAAATTCAAAACTTTAAGCATTATTACTATGCATCTTTAACTTGCTGCCTCTTGACAACAAACTCACCTTGTGAAAACAGGGATGAACCACAGCCTCCGATCTTCTCCAAATACCTGCTGCAGGTTTCTGCGTATGCCGACATTGAAGCCATTTCTGTCTGGACCACCGACAAAAACTGGAGCCGAGAAGGCCTCTAGAAATGGAAAAAACAATCACAATATGTTTTCAATTCTGCACATCAACTTTTAAAAAGGACATACATGAGAGAGCAGCGCCATGAGCAGAATATAAGGGGTTATCCGACAAATATGTAAATCCTCACCTAAAGTGGATCGGTTCTTGGCCACCAACCAACAGTGGTAGCCAAAGAGGAACATGAGACTGACGAAGAACATGAGCGCCACAAACATGAGGAAGAGGACATGGAACTTTGCGGGCCCATTTGGCAAGTCCCCCTGGGAGAGAGAAACAGGAGAACGAGAAACTTGAGAAAATGTTGGGCTTTAAAAGGATGTAACTCACGCCACTGGGTTTAGCTCTCTGTTCTTGAGGAATAGTGCTGACTGTGTGCAACTTAAACTTCGTTATATAACTCCATTATGATGTTGAGCACGAGTGATAATTTAGATGACACTCACCACCCAGAATTTGAAGAAATACTGAAAGACTGTTGCTGCGATGAATACACAGTACACCATGGAGTAGGAGAGGAAAAGCAGGAAAAACTTGTAGTTGGCAAAGCCCACACAGTTGTTCACCCTGAAAAAAAGATATTCTGGTGTCAAAGTATCAAAATTTCTGCATAAATTCCTCCAAACAGGGAAATACAGGCTTAGTTACTACTTACCAGGGACAGTGATGGTCCATCTTCAGGACACATCTTTAAAAGAAAAACACATTTTGTTTCTGCATTTCATTTTGACAGTATGGCAGCTATGTTAAAGTAGTAAATACCACTCTTCATATCATAAAACTCCAACTTTCAAAAACAACCTTCTCGTCTTCTGTCAGCACTCTGATTCCTTGTGGTAAACCTCTGCTCTGATTGATCATTAGGATATTCTCTCGGAGAGATAGTGTGCCAGCAAAACAACACCTTCTAATTATCACAACAGTCCCAGGCCAACAAGGATCTCCTTGCCTAGGGCAATCTCTCTAGATGAATGGATTTAGGAGGAAAGAGTGACTTACGTTTCACAAACCGAGCAGTGGTGACAGCGGTCAGGCTTCAGTACCTGGCAGCGGTCGCAGAACCTGATAGCTGGAGACAACAGGATGGCCAGGTGAACCAACGACATTTGAGCTGAGCTTACCCTTCACTTACTTCCTGTAGCCTAGAACTTCGTCTTAGCAATCAGCACTAATGAAAGAGATGCATTGGCTGATTACTCTGGATGGGGATGCTCAGGAGCACACACACAAAGCTAATTGCCCTAGCCTTCTTCTTTTCAACGCACACAGATTATGTGCGAGATGACGGACTGTGGTTAATGAACCTGCCTTGTTACTCCGGTGGTTTCAAGATATGGCAAATAGGTGAATAATTCCATATGAAGTGATATCAACGCAGTGGTAAAATATAAATGACTTGACAGGACAACTTACCTCCAGATTGAGCTCGACTAAAGATGGGCAGCTTCTTTGCGATCTCAACCAGGATTTGTTTCTGAGCATCTGGCCTCTCTTCAAACTCGTATCTTTGCTTGTCCGAGTATGACAGCTGAAACTAGAGCAACACACAACGAACATCAAATCTGTATTACAGTATTGTATGTATAGTACAATAGATCAGCAACATGATGTTCAGCCTGTCATCTATAAACAGCTCAGGATTACCTTTTTGCATGGTGATGCAGGAGGGGTAAATATGGACTTCCAGTATGTCCAGGAGAACATCACAAAGCAAACATGAAACACCAGTAGATATGCCACTGAAAGCACAAAAGAAATAGGCACAATTATTTACAAAACACCCATAAAATAAACGTAATGTATTGTATAGCAGCGCACCTTGCTTGTAGCACAAAAAATGTGAGGGTAACTCACCTTTTTCCAGTGTGTTGGTGAGTGTAACTGTAAAAACAGGAATATGGCATTATAAAAAACACAAGCCGGGTGCTAGAGTCTAGCAACAGTGTAGCTAACTGTTACCACTAACACTAGTTATCTTTATCTTTATCTTTTATTTGGATCTCCATTAGCTGTGGTTGAAGCTCAGCTATTCTTGCTGGAGTCCACTTAAATCACTTTGAACTGTGTTAGGCTACATTTCAGTACACAATCACATCACAATCTTTACCAACAATGACCACAACATCAAAAGCGACAGCAACAAAACACAACAATATTCAAGACACAACCAAACACGCAACACAGGACCAATAGGTTCAAGGTAATACTATTCACAGAGTAGAGAGGTAAATATGATTCATTAGCATATTATATGTCCATATAGCATATTATATGTCAAAATACAAAAACATACAAAAACAGAACAAGCGACAACTTCTTTTACCATAAATATTAACAGGACTTTATATTTATCCAACATTAAACCTTTCATGATTTGATGTTAGCTAAATATCAGCAGACACAGAGAGCTGTTCAGCAAGGAGATGTTTTTTCAATAATATTATAAGTCGATTTTTGCTATTTTCTTGAATGATATACCCGGGCAGAGTGTTCCATGTCACCATGACTCTCTACGCTACAGTGCTTTTCAACACGTTAGTTTTCACCTTAGGAAGTGTGAATCTGCCTTCAGTGGCATGCCTGGTACTATAATCACGTCCATCAGAACTGAAGCATAATTGTTTATATATAATACCCATGGCAATTTAGTTACCGATATATTTCTAATTAAATTAAGCCACGAGGCAGTAAATCTGTCTTTTACTTTTTATCGTGATGGATGTTAGAAATAAAAAGGGGATATAATGCAGCATAAAGGGTACAATACAGACATAGAAAGAAAATAAATAAATAAAGAGATACATGTTAGAAATAAAAGAAATAGAGAAAGATAATAATAATAATAATAATGATAATAATGATAATAATGATAATAATAATAATAATAATAAAAAGATAAATAAGTACAAAATTATAATGATAATTAAAAAATAAATAAAATAAGCAATGATGCAGTAAATCTGTCTTTTACTTTTTATCGTGATGGATGTTAGAAATAAAAAGGGGATATAACGCAGCATAAAGGGTACAATACAATAGAGATAAAGGTTAGAAATAAAAGAAATAGAAAAAGATAATAATAATAATAATAATAATGATAATGATAATAATAATAATAATAATAAAAGATAAATAAGCACAAAATTATAATGATGATTACAAAAATAAATGAAGCAACGATGCAGTAAATCTGTCTAAGACTATGCACACTTTTTCAACATGTTAGTTTTCACCTGAGGAAGTGTGAATCTGCCTTCAGTGGCATGCCTGGTACTTTACTCATGTCCATCAGAACTGAAGCGTAATTGTTTATATAATACACTTGGCAATTTAGCTACCGATGTGTTTCTAATTAAATTAAGCAACGAGGCAGTAAATCCAGTTTGACTATTGAAAAGAGGAACAACAGTGACCAGCTAACAGGACTAGCTACAGTAGACTGACAGGTTGTAGCTAGGAGGCACAACAACAGCCAATCTCTGTATGAACACACAGTTAACACTAACCAATAATGACAATGAGACCTTTAATTACGTGTATTTAAAGCTAAATGTCACATTATCCTATTAAAAGCACACACCCTGAACCACTTCCGCCTAGCTGCTGTCTCTTATCACCTTATTGTTGTCAACACTGCTGTGCGGCAATCTGCGAAAATCACAACACACAGACTCTAGTTCCTCATACTCACACAGACATAGCTCAAAGACGTAGGCGTAGTACGACCACAACACCACGGAGGTGATGATAAGAACAGGTATCCAGGAGAAAACCCTCTGACAGCATCTCAAACCTCTGGAGAGAGCCATGTTCACATCTAACCTCTCTGCTCTCATCGGCGCTCCACTACCATGCCTGGGGTTTATCCCATCAGTGAGATCGGCGAGCGATTCACCGCACTAGAGGAGCCAGAGCAGCATCCCCAGTCAAGTTGGTTGTCTAACATGATCATTTAGTACAGTATTATATATATATTAATAGTATATATTATATATATATATAACATATATATATATATATAAAATAAATATATATAATAAATATATATTATATATACTATTAATATATATACTATTAATATATAATGTATACTTAAGTACACTTGCTAAGCTGAAAAAAGCTAAACTGTAGTGAAATCAAAAGCCAACCCCCATCAAACCCCAAAAATTCAGTTTAGTTCAACGACAAAATTGTGAATTATTTATTAAGAAAGAAAAACCAGACAAAATAATTCCTGATATTTCCACAGTTAGGTGTACTCTATCTGAACTAAGAAATATAATATGATGTTCTCTTTTTATCTTATTTTTATTTTATTTTTTTTCATTTATTTATTTTATTTTTCTCTTTTTATAAGTTATTTTCCTTATAAAGTTGTAATATTATGAGATTTTTCTCCTAAAGTTATGACTTTATTCTCAGAATAATTAGATTTTTTTAATGTAAAGTTATGACTATAATCTCATAAAATTACGACTTTTTTAAAAAATAGTATGCCTTTGTTCTTATTAAATTATGACTTTCATCTTGTAATATTATTATTACGCCCCCCTCATCAATTATCTGCATTATTTTTTGGAATAAACCAGTCAGTGTTTAATTTTTGTCTTTGACATTAAAGGTTTGACTCCACCTTAAATACATTTGGCAGATCATTTTACTCCATGGCACCAGCACGTAGAAAAGAAACTTTCCTATAGTCCCAAATGTAGGCCTATATATGTTTGCTATATCAGCTCTGGTAGGCTATTACATTCTCTCAAATAAATGTGTGCATAGTCTTCCACCGGTGGAGCTATACAGTAAGTACAGAGGCATTACATTGCACACATTTAGTAAACTCTTTTTTTCTACAAGGCGATTTAAGTTTTATTCCCACGCATACATGCTGTACATTGGGAGTAATTTGGGATTCAGTGACTTGCTCAGGAATACTTTGCCATGTCTGATGTGTGTTTTGCCCTATTAGGACGTGCTCTTCCAGTATGTCCTGAATTTGGGTGTGTCCCTTTAAGTGAGATTAGTGCAAGTTAGGCTTCAATGGAGCAGGATGGGGAGCAACAATCTTTCTGACCGCAGATTGTAGACTGTATTTCACTTATTTTCAGCAGAATTGGTTAGTTTTTGATAGTTCATCGTTGATATATTTTTGTTTATTTTCATTTTCGTGGAATAAACTTCTTTTCACTCACAATACATCATTGAAGCCGACCAAGGAGTGAGTGTCTGCAGAGGGCAAGTGGAAATTGGACATGGTAGTCGACGGGAGTCAGAAACCTTTACATCCTGCTAGAAGTGGTGAGGACAGTTTATAGCAAGCTGCCACTACATCTAGTTTATTAGATAGTGGACAGCAGAGAGCTGACAAGAAATGAGGGGAGAGAGAGATTGGGGATGACACAAAACACAGGTCCCCAGCTGGACCTGAACCGGGAATTGATTTAACTTTAACAGTACATTTTTCAATTAAGTGCTCTTGTTTACTCCTGCGTGCTTCATTTGTAGGTTATACAACCAGTTGGGTTCTTGTCAAAATATCTGCAGGCCACACATACACACACACATGCACACACACACACACACACACACACACACACACACACAAGAAATCACCTAATTGTTTTGCCCTCCCAAGAGCAAAATTGGATCAACATTCTTTGAATATGAGCCATGAATGCTGCTGCAGTTCATTTATTTTTAACATAAAGACTGATGTTCACCTTCTCCATTAAGATGCTCTGTGAATTACATCATCTTGGATCGTTTCTTTTTTGATTTTAATGTGATGATTCTGCATTGAGTTACTTTCATCCCTACCATCCACAATTTATACACATTTGACTGGACTCAATTAAAATGTAATGACAATGAATGGGGGGTCGTTTTGTGCATTGCAGCAACAAGCAGTAATAAGATGCATTAGAGGGAAATTAATTTAAAGAAAGAAAAGCGCAAACGAGTGCTTACAAACCCAGTAATTGCACATGTTGTTTATATTATGGGAATAATCTGGATTCCAGTAAAGACGTGTAAAACAAAAGTAATAGTATAAGTGGCAGTAAATGCACGCATGTAACAACAAATGCAGTGTGAGAGTTGTGTGTTAAATTACACAATATTGTTTAGCATCTATTTATGAGAAAGAATATGTGGAAATATCCACAAGTGCAATATTTTCACATTAAAAGGGTAGAGAATATCATATAGTGCAGTATAACGGGGGCTTCTGTGGTCAGAACGTTCTGGAAGATGTGATTGATATTTGGCTTCCTGTCACATGTTCGAGGTACGAGGCGCTTCAATGTATTAGCTCCTCACAGAGGAGGTAAAAAGGATTGTGTGTTACTTTCTCCAGGGTGTCGGGTTCAACCCTATGACAGCCAGCCTTTACACTACTCTGTTTAAACTGTCTGCCTCCCCTGAACACCAAAGCTAATATAATGCTTAAGGACCGATTGATTACATGTAATGCTGAAAAGTCTGAAGCTCATCGAGACGAAGAGTTGGGGTTGCTTCTGCTCAGTGCCATTTGAGGTTGAGAACCAGCTGCTCACTCTGGATAGAGGCAGATGTAAGTTCTCTTGCTTTGTCGGAAATTTACTAACAGCTTCTTCATCTAACTGAGGCTGAGCAGCAGATTATTCTCCTTTCACTAATTGAAAGTCTCTGCCAAGCTCTTGCAATCACCCCAAAACAGAGGAGCAATCAGAAAACCTAGAGGTAACACAACTCACAATTGAATGTGAATTTGAGGGAGGAGAACTGCTCTGGAGCATAGACTGTCTAAGTGTATATACCATAAAGATGGACGACATGACAGCTCCACAAAAGTGAAGCCAAAACATCTCGATCGCCCCCTGGTGGTTGGCTGCAGTATAGGTCATAAAGCCTGTCTCCTCCATGTTAGTAGATGGGACATGGACCAAACTAAAAAGTCAAAGTACATGTCATATTAGTGTTTCTCAAAAATGTTTTCTGTAATTTTAGGTAGTTCTTATCACACCGATGTACACATATGTTCAAGTGTTCATTTTGTGATAAATTTGGTTTTAATTAGTTTTTCGATGCTATAAAAAGAGGGTGAAACATCATGATTGACAGCTGTGATTGACTGCTGCTCTGACTGAAGTAGTCACGCAGCCAGAGGCTCTGAATTGTACGAGAGAGGAGATGTAACTTTAACTTTCCATAACCGTCACGAGTCTGTGTAATAGAACATGTGTCAATTTGATCATATGTAGTTATAGAGATAATATGGTTAGTTGTTGTGTCTGTCTAGCCAAACAGCTACCGTGGTGCTAACGTAGCAGCTAGGTGGCTCACGTTAACAAGTTGCGCCCGTGCTCAATTCATGATTGGCTCGGGCGGTTGTGTGGGCGGGACCTCGATACCGCGACTCCAGCCACCTGATCACTACTGCACAGACTCCGCCTCCAAATGACCTCAAAATTTCAAGATGGCAGGTCCCATAACCGGGATATTTTGGCTCCACTTTTGTAGAGTGGGAGGAAGAGGAGACAAGTCGTCCATCTATACATACAGTCTTTGGTCTGGAGGCAGAGAAACTGCAACCAAAGTTAGGTCGTCTTATCTCACTGTGGGTTCAGGGGAACTTGGTTATGATCCCAAACTATCATCCGACTCCACAACTCAGTCACACGACCTTTAAAGACATGAAAATAAATATTTAAATAGTAAAATAGTAAAACATTTTCATTTTATTATCATCTCTGCTTTTATAGGCTCCCAATAGTGTGTTAAAGGAATTAAATACACTCACTGGCCACTTTATTAGGCACACCTGTTCAATTGCTTGTTAACACAAATAGCTAATCAGCCAATCACATGGCAGTAACTCAATGCATTTAGGCATCTAGACGTGGTGAAGACGACTTGCTGAAGTTCAAACCGAGCATCAGAATGGGGAAGAAAGGGGATTTAAGTGACTTTGAACGTGGCATGGTTGTTGGTGCCAGACGGGCTGGTCTGAGTATTAAACTGCTGATCTACTGGGATTTTCACCACAACCATCTCTAGGGTTTACAGAGAATGGTCCCAACAAGAGAACAGATCCAGCGAGCGGCAGTTGTGTGGACGGAAATGCCTTGTTGATGTCAGAGGTCAGAGGAGAATGGGCAGAGTGGTTGGAGATGATAGAAAGGCAACAGTAACTCAAATAACCACTCATTACAACCAAGGTATGCAGAATACCATCTCTGAACGCACAACACGTCCAACCTTGAAGCAGATGGGCTACAGCAGCAGAAGACC